>BLSH010324238.1:869729-883565 GCA_018402905.1 Glandirana rugosa | reverse complement strand
TACTGTTTTTTATGTGAGTGTAGATCATTTATTTCGTTTTCTGTTATATGGTTTTTTGTGGCTGCACATTGATTGGAACCTGGGCTTGCTGTGCCCCACAATGCCACTTGTCCATCTAGAGTCTGTCTCTTCCTGTAGTTCCTTCCATCTGTGTTGCCTCCTGCCCAACCACTCCTCCCCCCTGCCCTGTATATTGTTATCTTACACTGTAGTGGGGGTGCTTGACAATGAGGTCTACGCTCCGAAACATGTCTCTCCACCCACTCATACCCAAAGTGTGATGTCACCATGGCCAGTCCCTCTGACCAGTGATTTTGCTTCCTGCTAGACACAGTGGCCTCCAATCATACATACCTGAGTTGGGTCTTCCTGGTTCTCATCCTATGGAAAACTATAGTGCTCCTTGGCATACTTATCCACCTATGATTATCTAGGACTGACTATCCATTGGGACCCATGATATAATGCCACCAGCTGGAAGTTTTTGGTATATTGTCTTTTGCTTTATTTACTAGATGTGAGTGTATTTTTTGTCATTTAGCTTTTTATTTAACAAATACTACTACACTTAGAGCAGCCTACTCTCCTTTTGTTTTTCCTTTTTTGCCACCATATTTTTACATTCACTGGTAAGACCATCCACCGGGAGCAGTTCTCTCTCCACCCTGCATACATCTCCATTGAGGATCATCAGAAGGGCGCCACCTGCTGGGCACAATGGGGTTCATTTACTAAAGCTGGGGAGTGCAAAATCTGGTGCTGCTCTGCATAGAAACCAATCAGTTTCCAGGTTTTTTTTGTCAAAGCTTAAAGTGATTGTAAAGTCTTGTTTAAAAAAAAAATAACAAACATGTTATACTTACCTCCTCTGTGCAGTTGATTTTGCACAGAGTAGCCTGGATTCTCCTCTTCTTGGGTCCTTTTTTTTTGCTTTGAGTGCCCCCTCAGCCAGCAGCTTCCTATGGGGGCATCTGAGCTCCATGTATGTATTCAGGTGGCCCTGCTCCCTCTCTCCCCTGATTGGCTGGCTGACATTGATTGACAGCCGTGGGAGCCAATGGTGCTGCTGCTGTATCTCAACCAATCAAGAGGAGTGTCCCGGACGGTTTAGACACTCGCTGGAGAGAGATGGGGCTCAGGTAAGTAATTACGGGGTGCTGGGGGAGGGGCTGCTACACACAGTAGTTTTTTTTATCTGAATGCATAATGCATTCAGATAAAAAAACCTTCTGCCTTTACAACTCCTTTAATTGAACAAGCTGAAGTTAGAAGCTAATTGGCTACCGTGCACTGCTACACCAGATTTTGCACTCTCCAGTTTTAGTAAATCTCCACATTGAGTAATGCCTCTGTTACACTACCTTCATGTGCGTGCATCTCCTAATTAATTTTTTGTACTTTGCTTTATATTAGAGGTAAATATGTCTTTATTGGTTTCATGAAACAATATATGAATACAAACAAAATCATTTGTGAGTATAATGTTCATACATTTAACAGCTTATCTAGAGCTATTTTTTGTAAGAACCACAATGTGAAATGATAATAATATGTCTGTTTAAGGAAGAAGAAACGTATGAGCAGGCCGAAGGTGTAACGAAGGAAAGAAAGAAGGAGAGAACAGAGGGAAAATAGAGGTAGAAAGAAGAAGTTCAGAAGAGTTCAAATCTGTAATTTAAAAAGAGAAGTAGTGAATCCCTAGAGATCCCAGCGTCCAGAGCAGTGGGAGCAGTAGATCATAGCATGCATTTTAAAGTGTCGGAGGTGGAAAAGTCAATCCAGACATACTATAGGGTTTTGTATTTGTCAAAGGAATCAGTGTCCATGGCCAACATCTCCTCCATCCGCATCATGTAATTTACCGCCGAAACCCACATAGTCAAAGAAGGAGGCGTATCCGATTTCCAATGCAGGGGAATCAATTGTCTAGCTGCAGAAAGGAAGAAGCGAAGCAGGCCCTTTTTCTGGGAGGCTATCGAGCCAGGCTGCATCAACAAAAGTGCTTCCTTAGGGGAGGGCTTCAGTAACATGTCATACATGGAGTTATAAACCGTGAAAATTTTTGACCAGAAGGGCTGAATCTTCCCACAGGACCACAAAATATGTAGATAGTTTACTTCAGTGGATCCGCAGCTCCAGTACACCGGGGATGTGGATGGGAATATTTTATGTAATGAGAGGGGGTCCCTGTACCATCTAGAAAGGAGTTTATAGTTTTTTTCCTGTGCATAACCGGATATCGTTGATTTGTGAGTAAAGAGGAAGGAGGTCTGCCAAATAGCAGCTGTGAGATCCTCTCCCAAGTCATTGGACCACATCCTCGTAAAAGGGAAACTCAACATTGATTAACGCATGTAGGAGTTTATACATAGCAGATAACAAATGTCTGGGCACTTCAGAAAGGGAGCACAATCTTTCATAGTCAGTCAGGGGGCGGTGTATCTGTGTGGACTGGAAAAGTCTAGTACAGAAAGTAGACATGTGGTAAGCCAGTTCCTATCCCCATCCGGGACCACAGGTCTCCCGGTGTCAGGGTGTACAATTGAATGTGCCACAGGCCAGGATGTTCTAGTCAGAGCACCAACTGTATAGGAGCCCATACCCTGGGGAAATAAAGGGTTGTCAAAGAGTGGCGTCAGAGGGGATGGGTCTGAAGATAAGAGGTCCTGGAGCCCTTTTTATACCACATGTGTAGCACAGCTCGCGTTAGGGGGAGACGGAGTGTAAGCAGGATAGATCGTTGCTATAGCCTCATAGTAGTGCCCTAAGATCTTCTTCAATCGTGGTTGATGCCTTGAGGGATGGGCGAGAGAACAATTCCATTATCCGCACTAGAACGGTAGCTTTGTGATTTAACTCATAATCTGGCAATCCCACTCCTCCACGTATCCTGGGGAATGTAAGAAGCTTATGTCTAATATGGAATAGGCCCCTGTCCATATGAAACGAATAGATAGAGAACGTAAAGAGACAAAAAATTGTCTAGGTAATCGGATGGGAATGGTCTGGAAATAGTATAATAGTTTGGGAGCGTATCCATCTTTAAGGTGTTTATTCGTCCAAACCAGGGAAGCGAGGATGAGCCCTATTCGGTTAGGTCTTTTTGTATGGCAGCAAGGTGGGGGGGATGATTTAGTTCATACAATTTGGAAAGATCAGATGAAATAGTAATGCCCAAATAAGAGATGCCCCTAGCTGACCATTGGAAGGAGAAATTTAAACGCAGTTGGGAGACCGTGGTAACCAGTAAGGAAATATTAAGGGCCTCTGTCTTGGAGATGTTCAACTTGCAGTTGCTCCATTCTCCAAACCTACGAAATTCATGCAGTAGGGATGGCAGAGAGATATGGGGCTGTTGGATACATACAAGAAGGTTGCTGGCGTATAGTGATAGTTTGTGATGCATAGATGGGGTTGGGATGCCTACGGTCAAATCATTCTGTCGGATGGCATTAGCCAAATGTTCCATCACAATGACGAAAAGTAATGGGGACAGGAGGCAGCTCTGGCCTGTGCCATTAGAAATATTGAACGGTTCTGAGGATGAACCATTAACTAATACTGAGATCGACGGCTGAGAATACAGGGACATGACCCTGGCAATAAAGGCATTGCCTAGTCCAAGCTATTCCAAGGACAAGCGTAGGAAGGTCTAATTCACTTGATCAAACACTTTTTCAGCATCAAAAGAGATCAAACATGCCTTCAGGTCATGTCTCTGTATTTAAGAGATGGGGTGTATAGTTTTAGTGGTGTTGTCCCTGGCTTCGTGTCCAGGGACAAAACCCACCTAGTCTTTATGTATGAGTGATGGCAGAAGCGGGGAGAGGCAATTAGCCAGAACTTTGGAGAATAGTTTAATGTCTATATTAAGGAGGGATATGGGCCTGTAGCTACTACATTGGGATGGGTCTTTGCCTGGTTTAGGAATAATAGAAATATTAGCGGAAAGTAGAGTCCTGGAGGGCTGTCAGGTATCATCAACGGAGCTAAAGGCCTCAGCCAGTAGAGGAGCCAAGAGCGGGGCAAAAGTTTTATAGAACCTGGGACAGAAGCCATCAGGTCCAGGACATTTACCTCTTTAGACCTCTGATGGCACCCAGAAACTCCATTTCCGAGAGAGATCTGTCCAGGTCTTCTGCGACAGTCGGATCTATTGTAGGGATCGCCGTTTCCGTAATGTAGGATAACATATCCGGGGGGCTGGGAGGAGGCGTGTCCATGAGTTTGTGAGATAGGTAAATTATATAAGTGGGAATAATGTTGAGTAAAGGCCTTAGAGATGCCCTGGGTGTTGCATGCTTTTTGGTGTGTCTCGTTGTGTATCAGGTGGATAAGGTGTCTGGTGGGTCGTGGGTGTAGAATTCGAGCAAGGTGTTGGCCGCATTTGTTGGAAAGGGAATAATGGTGGCAGCGACCCTTGTCCCTTGCTATGAGGGAGTGGGAGTCTAGAAGCTGTAGGAGTTTCCTTCGGGCATTAGAGGGATCAACATAAATGGAGGGACTCAAATTCTGTTTATGAGTGTTTTCCAGTGTAGCTATTGTTAATACTAGTCTGTTTATGTCTAGGGTGCGAGCCTTCTTCAGACGGGAACCATGCTGGATGAAGACACCACGAATAACGCATTTCAGTGCTTCCCACTTCATTAGCAGGGTGGTCATGTCGTCTGCCCTGTGGTCCAGCACAAAGTTCTGAATGGCTAGTTTGACGTCGGCTACACAGGGGGCATCTTTCAATAGGTTGTCATTTAAGTGGCAAGAAAAACCAGCGCGGGGTTTAGGTAGGTTAATGTTAAAGGTGGGTGGGAGCGTGGTCCGACCACAGAAGGCCGCCAATGGAAGATTGAAGCGGATAATCTAAGAGAGACTGGGACATGAAAAAATAGTCGAGGTGACTGTAGGAGTTGTGGGCAACAGAGTAACAAGTGTAGTCCCACTCTAAGGCATGCTGTGTGCGCCAGACATCTATTAACTGTGAAGAGTGTAAGAGAGATTTAAGTCGCGTTAATGTGGGATGAGCAAGGGAGGACTTACCAGAGGATGTGTCCACAACCGGGAAAAGGGGCACATTGAAATCGCCTCCTAGTATATAACAGGGACCCCCAAAGGAAAGCAGTTTGTTGAGGACCATGGTCATGAAGCGGTCTTCTCCGTGATTAGGGCTATAAGGATTCGCCACAGTGAAAACAGACGAGTGATATTTTAATTTAAGAAAAACATACCTCCCATTGGGATCAATGAAGGAGTCTATTATCTCAGGATGAAAAGACTTATGGAAGGCTATAGATACCCCTTTGGAATTAGCCTGTTGGTTGGTTCTATGATGTCAGGAGTGGTAAAAGCGATTACTTATAACTGGGACACTGTCCGTTTGGAAATGAGTTTCCTGTAGGAGCAAAATCTTGGATCGGGTTTTGTGAAAATGGTAAAGAATTTGGCCCCTCTTCTCGGGCGTGTTAAGGCCCCGACAATTATAAGAGGAAAAGGTGATATGGTCAGGTGCCGCCATGGGTTTGACTAGAAAGGATGGATATCGATTCCATAATAATGGTCACAGGGAAAACAAACTGTTCGGATGCTGGAGAGCCAGGGAAAACACTAAGACTCAGACAGAAAGAAGAGAGACAAAAAAGTAAGAAAGAAGATAGAGGGTAAGGCGATGGGTTCCCTCCGCCAGAAATGTTAAAGATTTAGATCTGGAGCATAGGGGGGAGGGATACCTGCTGTTGTCATAACATGACAGGCCACCATGTGGCAGGAGAACGGTATAATAAAAAAATGTAGTTATCAAAAGATAATAGAATTTTAAGAACATATACCTCTGCACCAGAAGGCCTGGGGGGTGTCTAGGAAGGCACGAGGACCAGCCCCCAGACCCGTCGCCCCACGGGAACGTAATGTAACAATTATAGAACAAAAAACAAAAATAAAATTAACAATGGATTACCTGAAAGAAAGCTGAGTTAGTACCAAAGACAAAGCACTTGCAAGGTAATACTGCTGCAAATGGATTTACCTTAGCCCGGTGTGGGCTATCTAACCAAATAAAAGCTAACAACAACTTAAACATTTCATTAAAAGGCATAATAGGATGGATATTCAACCAGACCATGGATCTCTGTGGGGAGTGTGTATAGGCAATGCAACATAAATTGGTCAAACAGTACAGAAAAAATACAAAAGAAAATAGAACAGATGATTAATTGCTGTTGAAACCTAGCAGTCTCACCCAGGACCTACTAAAACAACCGTCCTGAGAGAGACAAGTCTCAAATGCAGGGGCTGCCCCTGGTGTAATAAGAAACAGGGAAAAACAAGAAAGTGTCAATCATCTGGAGGCCTTTGTTGGGAAGACCTAGGACGTTTGTTCTTTCTCTGTACTTGCCACTGAGGAACAAAAGGGAGGCCTGGTGTATTTAGGGGAAAAGACCAGTCGGAAGGGAGATTTGAGACAGTTCTAACATCCCCAAAAAGGTAGGTAGGTCTCCTAGTGTATGGAATATGGCCATCTTGCTTGATTTTTCTCTCCTGTAGCAAATGCGTGAGTGGCTTCAGAGCTTTCCTCATGTCCAAGGTCTGCAGTGAGAGGTCAGGTAAAAGCATGACAGGGGTGCCATTGAAGGGAATGGTGTCTTGAGAGCTGGCAGCTGGCATGATAGAGTCCTTGACAGTATAGAAGGGTCAGGGTTTCTGGCGCCGCGGTCCTGTGCACTCTGTCTAGTTCGATCAGTGTGTCTTTTGGATGTTGTAGAAGCTGATTGAAGATTGAGGTGACCACAGCTGGGAGGTCTTTATGGTCGATGGTTTCAGGGATACCTCTGATCCTTATATTGTTACGGCGATTGCGGTTTTCGATGTCGTCGATGTCGTCTTGCTGATACATAAGTTGCTGGATTAGCACAGTGTGGGAGTTCAATGTCTCCTCATGTGATTGTATTGTGGTGCCCAAACCCTCTGCAGAGTGTTCAATGTCCTCTATACGCACCCCAATGTCATTGTTTAGTTCATTCATCTCAGAGCGGTAAGCCTTTTCTATATGGGTGGCATAATGCTCAAAGTCTGACTTAGTGGGCAGCGATCAATAGTAGGCATGCAAGGATTTCATCTGAGCCTCCAAATCCCATCCGTCACCTGAACATAGGGAGGACTGTGAGAGACTGTGCGATCGCTGAAGGAAGTGATCGGAGCCCGTTGGAGACGCAGAGCGGCCACGGGAGCTCACCTGGGTGTGAATTGCAGAGTCCGAACGGCTTGGGGAGGAGGGCACCTGGGCCATTTTGGAGGCCTGTTGTTTTTGCAAGGCGGCTGACAAGCGAGTGAAAAAGTGGCCCAGGTCGCCCACCGGAGTGCTCCCACAGGTCTTCTTGGCTCCCTTGTGCCTGTGACTGCTCATCTGTTAGGTCACCCCCCCTATCCGTCACTGAGTGGTGAATATGCAGGGCAGGGGTCCAATAGGCTTGGATTCAGGGTCCCAGGATGGTGCGGATGGCGTGGTTGGGAAGCCAGGGCCCGCAAAATAGCATCCGTCACTAGGCCTCAGTAGGCCGCTACTGGGACTAGCGTGGTGGGGCGTCCCAGAACAATATGCAGGAGGCCACAGGGGAGCAGGGGCCTTATAGCATCCGATCTGGGGAGCAGGATCAACGGATGGCAGGGTGCCCGAGCTCCATAGTGAAAGAAGGCCCCAAGATGGCAACGGCCGCGGAGGTAGGAGAGCCACGACGGCTCCAATGAGTCCGGGATCGGGCCTCCATGCTTCACAATATTCCTCCAGGGAGGTAGCGGAGTATGTGGAGTGCCAGTCTTGGGTGATAGCATAGCTCACCCGGCCTCAGGGAATGCGGATGCCGCTGGATTCGGCGATGGGTTCCCGGAGCTCCACTGGCAAGCGTCCATCTCTCCTGCACGCCAAGCCACACCCCCCTTTGCCTTATATTAATACTACACTGAGAGTGGTGCGCTTTCCCTATCTCCTCTTCCTTATCATTTTACATCCAAGTATTCCTAAAAAACCGCCATCCATTTACGTCTTCATAGAACATATTGACATGATGTGTTTTATGCATTGTATGTGAATGCAATACATATCAGCCAGTTTTTTATTTATTTTCTTAATACTACTACACTTAGACAGTGGCGCTCTCTCTCCCGCCCCTTGTTTTCTGTTTTTACATGACTATTGGTGGGAAAACTCCAGAACTCACTTGAAGGAGGAACTGCTGACACTGTAAGGCCTCTTTCACACAGGCTTTCCACTCCATAGGGCTGAATGGAGCGTCCGATCAGGTGCGCTTGTCAGCTTTTCAGGCAAACCTGATCGGACGCTTCATTCAGCCCAATGGAGTAGTGGTTGTCAGCGGTGACATGTCTGCTGACACCCGCTGCTATCCGATCCTGTTCGCCAAATCCAGACGAATGGTGACCCTATTTTCCATCCATTGTCTGATCGGATCAGATGAAAACGAACAGGCGGTTCGTTTTTATCCGATCTCCCGATAGAGGAGAGTGGGACTCGGACAGGTCCGTCTCAGCTCAGTGAGCAGAGACGGACCTGTCATATGCCTGCTCAGCGGGGAACAACGGATCGATTCCCCGCTGAGCAAAGCAGAGTCCGCTGGGCGGATCGCCCCTGTATAGGGACCCTAACAGTGTATTCCCTGTATTGGATTCATTTTATTATATGGGCTTTATTTTCATGAACATTGCCTTGAGATTTACTACTAATTACCCCTTGTCCTTTTGCCTCTGAGGGTTGTATACTGCTCTTGCTCCTTTTGCATTGGATTTCAATAATATTCCCTTCTGGGGCCACATTTGATATTCCTTTTCACTATCAAATTAAGGGGCATTCTTTCTTTCCCCGACACCAATGTAAGGGGTGTTCTTCCTCCTACTGATACCAATGTAAGGACATTCTTCCTAACAGAAAAGTAAGGGTCAATATTTTGTCCACTTACACCAATGTAGGGGGCCTTCTTCCATCACTGATACAAAGTAAAAGACTTTCTTCCTCCCACTGGCACTAATGTAATGGAGCATTATTCCTTCACTGACACCAATGTAAAAGTGCACATTTCCTCCCACTGACACCAATGTAATGTATGTGTCATTCTCCTCTCCACTGATAGCAATGTAAGAGGGCACTTTTCCTAGGTGTTGGAGTAAGGAACCACAGTGTGTGAAGGGTTTGATGGTCCCAGGAGTCTGAAGGAAGACTGTAGCATGCCAGCTGAGCAAAGATGGTGGCACAGACAGCCCGAGAGATAAGTATAATGCCCCTGCTATTAAATTAGATTGTTTATGATTTGTTTTGGAGTCTACAGTGTCATGTTAAAACCTAACAGAAGTGTTAATCTTGCACTGATCTTGGAAACTAAAAAAACAGAACTGAAGTAGCTATTGCAGGTCACTCCTTATACAATTCCTCATATGCAGGAGGAAAGGGTGCACCTACTTCTGCTTGGAATAGGGTTTCAGTTTTTCTGGCCAATTTAAACTCTATGTTCTATATAAATAGATAGAAATCTACTGCAATAACAAAACCAAACAGTGAATCTCATGGCAAGTTCTTTTTGTTAAACATTATAATTCTCAAGAAAGAATATTTCAAAGCCTGTCAGGGAAAGTTCATATGTTTTTATTAACCTGGCAGGCTGTTTTACTTCTCCACAGGCCCTCCACATTAGATTTACAAGCATGATATTAAAACTCAGTTCCTTGCTGGGAATTAAATTATTTCAAATACAGAGGAGGGAATTCTGTGTAATGGCTGCAGGAATAAGAGCATGAAAATCCCTGTCCAATTATCAGGTGGGGGGGGGGATGAAATTCACCCAGGATACATTGCAAATGTGAATACTGCCATCCAGTGGAAACTGTAGGAATTGCAATGATACAGTATACAGCCAAAAATAAATTGATACAGCTCCAGATCATTGTTTTCAGTGGTGTACTGTTAATGCTACAGTAAACAAAGACATTTTAGACAATTGTGTATTTCCAACCTTGTGGTAACAAAAGGTCCTTTTCTGCTACAGCGTGGCTGTACCCCTTTTCACAAAGCAAGTTTCATATAGACATGGTTTGTCTAGTTTGGTGTGGAGGAACTTGAATGACCTGCATAGAGCCCTGCCCTCAACTCTACTGAATATCTATTGGGATGAATTGGAATACTCACTGTAAGCCAGGTGTTCTCTTCCAACTAAATTGGTACCTAACCCCACAATTGCACTTTTGGTTGAATAAACACAAATTCTCACAGGCACACTCCTAAATCTTGTGGAACATCTTCCCAAAGCAATGGGGGCCATTATAGTCACAAAATGGGCAAAAAAAGAATAAGTGCACTTTTTTTTAGAGACAATGATAGTGGGGTACATCTGTAAGTTTCACAAACCTCGAAGATCTTGTAGCCAGGTGCTGGCTAACTTGCCAGTGTCATCGTGGGACATTCTGTAACACCAGCTGCAGTGTGCTTGTTTCCCTCTAGTGTTCAGCCTGAACATTGTGTCATCATTTCCTGAATGCGGAGAGAGAGAGAGAGAGAGAGACCACAGCTGAAAGCAGGGGATTGTGGCATATGTGGTCCGGAGAGCCAGGATTTGCATGGAAGCCAGTGTTGCTGCAGAATACAAGTTCCAGCCAGCTGGGAGAGAGAGGGATGCTGGATGAGGATATAAATAGCCAGCCTGAGGAGGAGCTCTTCCTCTTGGGACCACGGCCTACAGCTGAGAGCAGGGACCTGGGCACTCTGGGGGACGCAAGCAGGCGCCGCGGCCTAAGCGGTGTGGAGAGTCTCCAACGAGTGAGTGAGCAGATCCACCATTGACAGCTCCCTGTTGGCCTAGTGACTCTTGGGGGTCACTATCATTGTCACCAGTGCAGACCCAGCTGAATCCCAGCATTGCCAGATGCATGGCCAGGCACCCTTCTCTGGTTGCAGATTCTTCAAGAGCCTGTCGGACATCTCATTCCCTTGAGCCTTTGTATCATCAGGCTTGGTGAGTGGGCAGAAGCCCACCCTGTGTACACACTACAAAGACACTGCAGGCAGACACCTTTATCCCACCTCTTTACATGAAAGCTTCCAAAGGAAACACTTTGCATATGATGTTATTTATTCCTGGTCGCCATTGCATAGCAATCCTCCTGGGCCCTTGTTGAGCTAGCTGAAGACTCTGGACATCTAAACTACAAGGACTCCTCCACTCCTCCTCCCCCCCCCCCTCACTACTTAAAGGACTCAGTGCATAACATCTGCGTACATTAAGGAAGACTCTATTCAGATATTCATTATTGTATTTCTTACAAATTGTTGTGTTATAATTGTGCCACACACTTTCAGGGGCCTGTGGCACCAGGATTTTAAGAGCTGTGGTGGTGTGGGCGGTAGCTATAGCTGCGCTTTTCGGTTGCTAGCGGGACATTTTTAGTCCCCAAGAAAGGGTTAAAAAGGGGTTAAAAACGCCTGTGGTGCGGCGCTTCCAAATCCCTTTTCAGGCGCTTCAGAAGCGTTGCCCATTCATTTCGATGGGCAGGGTGGTTTAGGAGCGGTACACCACTCCCGCACTACCCCAAAGATGCTGCTTGAAGGATTTCTTTCCTGTCCTGCTGCAGGGGAGGCAGTTTTCAGGCACTTTACAGGCGTGATTTTTAGCCCTAAGGCACCTGAAAACTGCCCCAGTGCGAAAGAGGTCTTGGGGAGCAGGAATGAAGAGAAAAGGGGGGAAACGGTTTCTAAACCCTTCTTTCCTCATGGGACTGCGGCAGCGAAGTTTCAAGTGTCCCCCAGGTCAAAGTGCAGGAAACATGTCTTTTGGTTACTGAACAGGTACTATTGGTCAGGTTGCCTGTAACAGGTCAGGTGACGGCAGTTTAGCTTTTGAGTGGGAATAAATTCCCCTTAAGACACAGTGCCCCAAGTAAGCATCAGCTATGGTGTTCTAGGAGCTTGCTCCACTGAGCAAACAGAGCTTACCAGGGTTGAAGGGGATGTCCCTCCTGAGGCAGCTGATTGAGAGAGGTAGAGAAGAAGCTGGGGAAGACTGGATTTGGAGGTGCCTGGATCTTCCAAGAATGTTGGGTCAAGAACCGGCTGGAAGAGCCGGCAGCATCATCAGGTTGTCTGCCCTCTCATTTGCAGACCTCGCAGCTGAATTACCAGCCACCAACGATGCAGGTGCTGCCACCAAGTCTATCTTCAGAGAGGCTTCTCCGCCGCTGGATCAGGAAGAATGGACCCCAATCAATGGAGTTTCCAGAGGAAGAGGTGCGGCTACCACAGCAGGATGTTCCGGTTCAGGAGGAGGTCCGCGGTGTCACTTCCCGTCCAGCCGGGGGGCCAGCAAAGAGGCGGCGTTGTGAGAACAGAAGATACTCCCACTCACCGCCCCGCACTGTCTCCGCTAGCTGCGCTGGGAGTGTACCTCAGCGGAAGCACGATACGGCTGGAAGCAGGGCGGCGGAGTCCTCCACCAGGAAGAAAGCTCCGCTGCAGCTGGTGCCGCCCATGAGACAAGAGGTGCCTGAAGAGGACATCGCTCAAATAAGAAGACCCCCAGCTGTGAACCCCCCACAGGGAACCAGGCAGCATCCAGCTGGCAGCCACATTCCTGTGATATGCCAGTCCAGAGAGCAGCAGGCGAGACCTTCCACTTCTGTGCCCGGGGCTGGTTCTTTCCACAATTGTTAGAGTTATTTTCCTCTGTGCTTGTTAGAACAGTCAGAGAACTAAATGCTACTAAAGATAGTGTAGGTTGTCAGAGTTTAAATGATGTTTCAAATGTTCCTTTGCCTGTGGTAAGTAGTGTTGAGCGAACCCAGACTGTAACGTTGGAGTCCATACCGAACTTTGGGGTGTCCAGGACCCGGACCCGAACTCGGACATTTCAAAAAATGTTCGGGTTCGGGTTCTGGGTTCTGGTAGTTGATCACGCATGTTGAATAGCTGCAGGGCAGCCAATCAACAAGCGTTTCACTGGTTTGCCCTTAGAAGCCATCACAGCCATGCCTACTAATGGCATGGCTGTGAATGGCCAGTGCATCATGTGACCCAGTATCTTTATAAGCTGGAGTCACTTGATGCTGCAGTCACATGCTCTCTGAGACTCTGACTAGTGTAGGGAGAAGACGCTGCCAGCGTTTTTGTGAGGGACAGATTACAGACATTTTAACATCTCATCCTGCATCCTGAGATTACTACTACTGTTGCTCTGAGGGACAGATTGCAGACCTCAGCCTGCATTACACAACGATCTGATTGTGGAGTAATTTGAGATTTCACATACTGCTGCTTTGAGTGACAGATTGCAGATGAAACCCTGCATTACAGAACGATCTGACTGCACTAGTTAGAGGCTTCTGCTTAGAGGGACAGATTATTGTTCTAAAATCATCTCCTAGTTCTATAGGGAGAGCTTCCAGCTGTTTCTTAGAGGGGCAGATTATTGTTCAAAAATCATCTCCTAGTTCTATAGGGAGAGCTTCCAGCTGTTGCTTAGAGGGACAGATTATTGTTCAAAAATCATCTCCTAGTTCTATAGGGAGAGCTTCTAGCTGTTGCTGTAAGTGACAGATTATTGTTCAAAAATCATTGGCTACTCCTATAGGGCCAGGTTCCAGCTGTTGCTTAGAGGGACAGATTATTTTTCAAAAATCATCTACTAGTTCTAAAGGGAGAGGTTCCAGCTGTTGGTGTGAGCGGTGCATTTCTTGCACCAAAATAAAAAGTCCGTCTACGTTGGTGTTTTCAAAAAAAAAAGAAGGTATTAATTGGTATTAATAAATACTTACATAGGGCTACATAGTACATTTGCGGGCACAATGAGGATGGTTGTC
>BLSH010324238.1:856042-868895 GCA_018402905.1 Glandirana rugosa | reverse complement strand
TCATATGGTTACCGACACACTCAGGCCAGATTTACAAATAAGACGTGTTCCATGTCTGTACAGAACACCTCAGGTACGGACCAAGTAAAATTATTTGCAATCGAACAGGTGCAACCGACACCTGTTCGCCAACGCGAACAGACACTATTGCGGGGGACGGCACGATTTGTGTGCAAGTCTGTTATGTGACCGACGTCCCGTCCGGTCGTGGAGGTTCCGTATTTCCCGTTCGAGTCCGGTACACCGGTTAAACCTCTGGGTCTTCAAGTTACCCCGTCTGGGTAGTCAGTCATGCACATCCCCATACGTGTGTATGAGAAGGTGGAGCACCACCAGCCGATAGACAACGTCTTAGCAGGAGGCAGCATTTCAGCAACATGGTGGAAGAGTATGTGTGCATACCCCTACACGTACTGACTGATGGGTCTGCCCCATTGAACTTCTGGGTCTCCAAATTGGCCACATGGCCTGAGCTTGCCCTTTATGCCTTGGAGGTGCTGGCCTGCCCTGCAGCCAGTGTATTGTCTGAACGTGTGTTTAGCACGGCAGGGGGCGTTATCACAGACAAGCGCAACCGCTTGTCCACAGCCAACGTGGACAAGCTAACGTTTATTAAAATGAACCAGGCATGGACTCCACAAGACATGTCTGTACCTTGTGCAGAATAAACATTTAGACCGGACTCACACAGCCATTGGTATACTTGTTTTTTGGAATATGCCTCAATATTTTGGGGGCTACCTCAATTATATATAAGAAAAAAAAAAACAGTGTTGGCTACCTCCTCCTCCACCACCGCCACTTCCACGGTCACGGCCTAGTCAACCTCTAGGCTCCTACTTCACATCCACCCCCCCCCCCTTCCCATTTTTTTTATTTGATTTTAATTTATTTTCCCTATCCCCATTTTTTTTTGTAGGGCACTTGCCCTACATTTACCCCCATTTTGCTTCCTTTTGCAGCCCTTTAGCACTTGGCAGGACTTTGTTACAGCCATTTTTGTGCCTAAAAGTTTGGGTCCCCATTGACTTCAATGGGGTTCGGGGTCCGGGATAAAGTTCGGGTAACGTTCGGTGCCGAACCCGGACTTTTTCCTGAAGTTCGGCCGAACCCACCCGAAACCGAACATCGGGGGGTTCAATCAACTCTAGTGGTAAGTTCACACAACTCAGTTTCATCTGCAGAAAGGGACACTTTGGCCTCAGTATGGGCGACATCTAGTGGTGAAAAAGCTAATTGTCTCAGCTCTAATGTTTTACCTGCACAGTCATCTCTTGCTGCTGATGCGAACAGGGTTATTCAACATAATATTCCAGAAACTTGTAGAAAAGATTCCTAACTGAGTATTTTTCTCCATTGGGCTTTCATCTTTCTACAGGTATTAAGGAAAACATTTGGAGGGGGACATTTTGCACTTGTTGTCTTTACTTCCCTCAGCCAAGGAGTTCATTCACAAGCCCAATGGTGATAAGTCGGACGAGGATAGGAGACGGCCGGTAGCCAAATCTCAACAACTGGTTACAGGCTTTCTGCATTTTTGCAAGTGTTTAATGTGAAAAACAGCCAGAGAAAAGCTCTGGCCTCTTTCAACACTTACATATTGTTAGAGGCTTATTAAAATTTTGGAGGTACTGCTTGGTTTGCGTAAGACTAATCTTTTCATCAAAATTGGCTGTTCACCCGGTTCTTCTTTGGGGAACGAAAGACATCTGCTTGTGGCTGAATCTTTTTCTTCCCCTTTTTCTGTTAGACAAACAGCACCTTAAAACCAGCGTCAACAATTCAACAAACCAGCAGTACTTTCCAATTCCAATACAGTATCCAGTTATAGAAAAGGGGTGTGTTTCAACTTTAATGACTTACGGTGCAGGTGGCCCAACACATTCAAATATAGGCATGAATGCGCCTTTTGTACTGGGACTCACCCCATCTTAAAATTTAAAAAAAAAATGGCAGCAGCAAACCACCAGACAGGTAAGGATTTCCTTTCAAAAAGCGGAAACGCCAGTGAAGCTACACACAATGGTATAATGGCTTCAACGTTTCCCAGACAAACAGAAGGTTCTGCTAATATTTGAAGGTTTTAGTAAAGATTTTGAGTTACCCAAGTTCCAGGGCACAGGTTGTATTATCCACAATAATTTAAAATCCACAGTAGGCATGGATAAGATTGTCGCAAAAAAAAAAAAAAACAAATACGAAATTCGGCTAGGGAGAGTGGAAGGTCCCTTTCAGACCCCCTCCTTTTAAAATTTTCAGAATTTCCACCTTGGGGATTGTACCCAAAAAGAACCTAACACTTTTCGGTTTATACATCATTTAGCATACCCACCAGGCAGCTCATTGAATGACCAGATTCTGGAGGATTTATCATCAGTGTCTTACGCATCTTTTGAAGATGCATTGGACATTTTAAGAAATTTAGGGCAAGGAGCTCTACTGGCAAAAGCTGATATAAAAGCAGCCTTTCGGCTTCTCCCTATCCATCCTGGGTCATTTAATTCATTAGGATTTAGCTTTAAGGGTCAATTTTATTTTGACAAATGCCTGCCCATGGGCTGCTCTTTGTCTTGTTTTTATTTTATTTTTTTTTATCATTTGCATCTTTTTTAGAATGGGTAGTTTGCCAAATTACAGGTTCTAATTACATTATTCACTATTTAGATGATATTTTATTTTTAGGCCCACCTAGTTTCCCCTGCTGTAGGAAGTTTTGAAATGCATTTTTTGACATTTGTGATCACTTTGGCATCCCGCTGGCTCAAGAAAAAATGGTTTATCCGACCGTCTGTCTTGATTTCCTAGGGATCACGATAGACACCTCTAACATGGAATTCAGGTTACCCATGGATAAGGTTTCTAAACTGAAGCTTTGTTTGATAAAATTAGTTAGAAAAAAAAAGGCCACTCCTAGAGCCGGTTCCTACTACAGTGATGCGGGAACCCTGCAAATCCACTGCGGGTTCCCGCATTGCTTGTCTCCCGGCGGCAGTTCACACAGTCATATGCAAACTGTGGGGAGTGTCAGTACAAAGCTAATGACACCCCCAAATCAGTTTGCATATTGCAGTGCGAATTGCAATCTCGCACAGGAATCGGATCGCATGGTGTGAACTTCATGCGATCTAATTCTGACCCTGTGAAAAAAAAGGGTCCTGTACGAGTTTGCGCCAATTGCGATGTGAATTCAGCCATACAATCTCTATGGCTGAATTTGCATCGCACAGAGATCGCATGTGACTCATACTGCATTGCAGTGCGAATCACATCCGATCTCGGAGAACAGAGCAGTGTGAACTGGCCCTAAAGAAGATGCAATGCCTTTTAGGGCAGTTAGCCTTTGTAACTAGGATAATGCCAACTGGAAAAATATTCTCTAGACAGCTTTATTTAGCTATTTCCAGACTCAAATCACCCTCATCTCATACATGCGTTTCTCAGGATATCAAGGAGTATTTACTGGTATGGCTAAAATTTCTAGAATTTTTAATGGAAGGATGTTTTGGCAGCAAGACTGATGCGGCTGGGTCACGGGGCTTCGCCGCCATATGGGGAACGCATTGGTGTGCAGAACAATGAGACCCTATATTAAGGTATAAAGGTTACCTTAAAAATAGTGTTTGTTTGGAATTATTCCCCATTGTTGTCACTACTGAAATTTGGGGGAATCGTTTTAAAAACAAACATATTCTTTTTAGCACAGATAATAAAGGAGTACTTTACGCTATTAACTGTCTAACCTCAAGGTCTCAGCCGGTCATAGTTTTACTGCGGTATTTCGTTTTTAACTGTTTAAGTCTTAATATTTGGATTAAGGCCAGATATATACCCGATAAAACAAATGACCTGGCGGACGTATTATCTTGTTTTCAGATGGAGCAATTTACCAGCCTATTGCCAAAGGCGGATCAAATGGGATTAGCCTGCCTGAAAAGTTTGTGGAGGCTCATTTAACTCAGGTTTTAGCCAATGTACAATAGTCAATTTCCCCTTCCTCCATGGCAGGATATCAATCAGCTTGGTGGTTGTGGATTTCTTTTCTGAACGAGTATGGTTTTGATTGTAAGTCATTGTCCAAAGTTGTGGTGTTAGTATTTTTGAACTCTCTTTTTAACAAAAGTTATTCATGGTCTCATATCAATAAAGTGGTTTCTGGCATTTCCTTTTTCTTGAAGTTGAACAACCTTCCATCTATGTTTAGCTTTTTCATAGTTAAAGTGGATATAAACCCACCACCCACCCAGTATAAACTAATGACACAGTATTAATGTATACATACATGCAAGCCTCCTGCATCTATTCCTACCTTTCAAATGTCCTTCCTGTAAGCACTAGCAGCTCTGTAAAACTCTGAAATCAGTGGGTGTCGGTGTTTGCTGGAGTTTGGTGGGTGGAGTTGTGATGTCACAAGCCTCCCCACCCACCTCTATACTGAGACATTGAGGAGGGAGGGAGGGGGGCGTGTAAAACTTCCTCTGCTGTGTGAAGGAGATAAGCAAATTGCTGGTCATCACAGAGCAAGGGACAGATTGACTGTGCATTTCCCTGTTAGTCGGACTTTCTCTTCCTGAAAAAAAAGATAAGCTCATTACTCACAGTTGGATTAACTCTTTGTGGCAATACTGGGCACAGATGATATGGTATGCTATACTCTACCAGGCAGAATTATTAATTACATTTTTTTTTCGGGTTTACATCCACTTTAAGCAAAGGAGGATATAGGAGGGTCAAAAAAGTAAAAGATGCCAGGGAGCCTATCACATTGGGGAGGCTCTGTAGAGCCACAGAAACGGTTTGCTGGTCAGCCCTTGCATCAACACTTTTCAAAGGGACATTTTCAGTAGTGTTTTTTGCAGCCCTAAGAATCTTCGAATTGGTTCCACTCAATAGGAATCAAGGTGTTAGGAGATTAACATGTTAGGAGATTGATTAGTTAATGATACAACAATCAAACTTTTTATCAAACGATCTAAGACGGATCAGCTGGGTAAAGGTTCCTGGGTTGTATTGCATAATTGTATGCAACAGTCAGTTTGTCCAGTAGCATTGATAAAGGAGTATCTTAAAATAAGACCAGAGTCAAAGGGCATTTGTTTTTGCATTCAGACCGTACACCTCTAACCAAATTTCAATTTATTGGTGTTTTCAAGAAATGCACTAAGTTGCTGGGCTGGGATACCGCACATCTTACATCACATTCATTCAGAATAGGGGCAGCCACAGAGGGGATCTTACAGAGGGTCTAATTAAAAATATTGGAAGTTGAATAGTTTTTGTTTGTACATTCGCCCTAATACATATATTTAAATTATTACAGGTGCACAGAAAACAGTCCGGATTGCCGGGCATTCCTTCATCCATTGGGCCAATCAGAGGGCAGGTCATTGGAGCTACACTGTAAATTTAGGTTTATGGGCAGACACGCCTGATTGCCCATCCCTAGGTCAATACGTGACAGCCCATCCCGTGCAGTCGAATGGCAGGAATACGTTTTTTGGCAGGGGTGTCCCATTCGCCACACATCTCTCAGACCCAGCTCGTCCATTATTCGTGCAAAGGGGGTTAATTTACCTACTTGTAATTGTTGGGTGACGCCGTATTGAGGTCTGTCCATAGATGGGTCTAGGACATTGTTAAAGTCCCCAACTGCTAGCAGCGGGATATCTTGGTATTGGGCCACAAATTTTGCCAGTGATCTAAGTACCTCTGCTGAGAATGGTGGCGGAATGTACACCCCTGCTACTATACAAAGCGTCCCATTCAGTTTACACAGCAAGAATACGAATCTCCCTTCGGGATCCAGAACCGTCCGCATGCATGTGAATGCCAGACCCCGTTTCACCATAACACTCAGCCCTCTTGCATATGATGAGTAAGTGGCGTGGTACTGAGGGCCATAGCATTTAGTCACCAGGGTATGGTCTGTGCCCGGTACAAGGTGGGTCTCCTGTAAACAAAGAATGTCCGCCTTCATTTGTTTGGCTGCGTGAAATACGGCCAATCTCTTCACAGGACAGCCAAGACCTCTAACGTTCCATGACACCACTCTTAATATATCATTAATTTCTTGTCAAGACAGGCAAATTACCCCCCATGATGCCATCTACCCATGTTACCAATACAGTCCCTTCAGTTATTCCATCCATGTGGAGCGACCATATAGCCAGGTTTTCCATTTCCAGTACGTTAGTCTATGAAGGGGATCAAGAGATAGTCCCGTGCGGCTTCCAAGGAGGCAAGATAGATAGTGTGGGTAAGCTTCCACTTTGCAGGAGAAAATAGAACAGCGTATAATAAGTTCAGCAACCTCAGGGCAAACAGTAACCAAACCATACTGGTTCAACCGGAACCAGGAAACCATTTGTGCAAGATCCAGTTATCCGTAAAGGATCTCCTGGGGGGCTAGCAGTAAAAGTTCAGTTCTATGCACTTGAACCTTAACAGCAGCTGCAGTTAGAAGTCCTTGTAAGAGTCCTTGTTAAGTGCAAATTCCCCTCGCTAGCTTCCGCCTTATCAAAAGGGTGTTTTACAGCAGACTCGTATCAACTTTTTAGTATCACTTCTTTGCTTTGAATCAGGATGCTGCCTGCCGTGGAGGTCTAAGGGATCGTTCCTCCCTATCCAGCCACCCCATAGTGGCAGTCGGTTTATCAAAGAAGAGGACTTCATCCTTAGCCACTACCCTCAGCTTGGCTGGGTATAACATTGCATACTTTAGGTTGAGATCCCTCAAGCATTTATTGACATCCATGAATTTGGCCCTCTGTTTCTGTACAGCCACCGAATAATCCGGGAACAAGGACATTTTTGCATTGTCCATCACCAATGCTTCATGCATGGTTCGGGCCTTTGAGAGGATTATGTCTCTGTCCTTATAATTCAGTAGCTTAAACAGGAAAGCCCGCGGGGGGTGGCCAGGAGGGAGAGGGCGCATGGGTACTCTGTGAGCCCTTTCCACGGAGAACATAGGGGTAAAAGAGTCCTTGCCAAACGTTGTAAGCAGCCAGGATTCAATAAAGGCTACGGGATTCTTTCCTTCCGCCCTCTCCGGTATTCCCACTGCCCTTACATTATTCCTCCTCATCCTATTGTAAATTTAGGTTTAGATGCTAATGCTTTTAAAGTGTTATGGTTTGGCAAACAAGGTATGATCTGGTCTGATATATTTCCAGTGCTGGACAGGTTATATCATTGTTGGCCAGCTCCAAACATTTACATTTTTCATTTAGGGGGTTACGACTTAGGCAAGATCAAATCTCTGGATCTCATTTTCACAATGAGGGATGATTTAGTTATATTTCATTTGTCCTCCCCCAAAACAGTGATAGTATTTTCCAAAATCCAAAGTCCTTATGTGACTGTGGCAGGGAAGTTTCCAGGGTCCACCAGGTCAAAAGTGTGGGAAACATGTCCATTGGTTACTGAACAGGTACCCCCATTGGTAAGGTTGCCTATAACAGGTCAGATGACTGCTATCTCCAGGCAGTTTAGCTTTTGAGTAGGAAGTAATTTTAAATAAAAAGAGGGGTCTGTTCCCCTTAAGACACAGTGCCCCAAGTAAGCATCAGCTGTGGTGTTTCCCTCCCCCCCCCCCCCCGCTCGTCGCGGCCTCAGTTATTTGGCTTTGTCACCTTATAAAAGGGGGGCAGTGAATGAGCCTGGGTCGTAGTGATCAGGTTTTTATTAAGTTAATTTTTTAAGTATATATAAAAATATATATAATATATTTTATTAAATATGTGTACATAAATTTGTAATGTTAATATATTTGGGGATGTTACCCCTTTTGCGTATTACTGACCTCTGTGTCTCTACTGATTTCTGAATACTGCGTCATTTACTACTGACCACATAACTCTGGGTCACTTACTATAGACCACTGAACTCTGCATCACTTACTGACCTTTGCGTCTCTGTTGACCTCGGAATTCTTCATCATTTAGTACTGACCCCTAAACTCTGGGTCACTTACTACTGACTCCTGAACTCTGCATCACTTACTACTGACCTATGCATCACTCTGCGTCACTACTGACCTCTGAATTCTGTGTCACTTACTAGTGACAGCTGCATCACTACTGACCTCTGAACTGTGTGTCTCTTACTAGTGACAGCTGCATCAGTAATGACATTTGCACTCCGCGTCACTCACTACTGATCTCTGAAGCATGTATCACTACTGACCTCTGAACTGTGTGTCACTAGTGACCTCTCCATCACTGCTGACCTCTGAACTGTGTGTCACCTACTAATGACCTCTGCATCACTACTGACCATTGCACTCAGCGTTACTCACTACTGACCTCTGAACCATGTATCACTACTGACCTATGCATCACTACTGACCTCTGAATTCTGAGCCATTTACTACTGACCCCTAAACTCAACATCACTTGCTACTGACCCCTGAACTCTGTGCCATTTAGCACAGACCTCTGAACTCTGCATCACTTACTACTGACCTCTAAATTCTGCATCACTTACTACTGGCCTCTGCGTCACTTCTGACCTCTGAACTCTGTGTCATTTACTATAGAGTTTAGGGGTCAAAGGGAAGTGATTCAAAGGTCAGGAGTAAATGACACAGAGTTCAGAGGTCAGTAGTGATGCAGAGTGCAGGAGTAAATGACCCAGTCTCACAGTACCATCAAACCGCCCCCGTACTCTGCATAGCTTGCCTCTGTTCTTCCTCTCCCTGGACTCATCACAGTACTGCTGCCCTGGCTCTCCTCCTCTTCCATATTCCTGCTCTAATAGGTGAAGCTAAATCACAGCCAATCACAGCCCTGCTACAGGGTCTGCACTGCCCCCATTGGCCTATAGCATCTATTCCCTCTCTAGCATAAACAAATGGGGAGCTTTCCTAAAACTGGTGCACACAGAATCTGGTGCAGCTGTGCATAGTAACCAGTCATCTTTTAGGTTTTAGCCCACGTTCACATTGCAGCGATTTGGCATGCAATTTGACATGTCAAATCGCATGCCAAATCAGTGCCCATAGTCGGCAGTGGCACCATCCTAATCGGTGTGACGTCGCACTTGTGGCACTGCACTGATTTCCAAAAACTAGGTGTTGCTGCTTTTTGCGATTTACAGGTGCGATTTCTATAGGCATCTGTGCAGAAACCCACACAGATGTCTGTGAAATCACCTCTGAAATCGGGACTGACAAGCAGGAATGAAATGGTGCGAGTTCAGCTGCAACCAGTCTGAACCTGGGCTTATTGTCAAAGCTTAACCTCCCTGGCGGTATGATTATGTCAGATTTTTGCTTCTCAAAGCGGTACATTTTTTTCACATAGAAACTTGGCGTTTTATATTGTAGACCTGTAATTCTTAAGCATAACTCACTTAAGACAAGAGTCTAGTGGACATCCCAGGTATGATAAAGTTTGAAATAACAAAATCATAAATTAAAATACTGTATATATGAAAAAATAATATAATAAATAACTATAAATAATTATCAAAAATAATAATATAATAATAAAAAAAATGTATTCAATAATGTAATCTAGTCAAAAACACTGAAATTTGGTCAGCTGCAGAATTGTCGCTGTCGTCACTTTCAGTGTCTGATGATACATTTCATCACAAATCAATATCACTCAATTCTACAAATGATTCTTATTTACTATCGGTGTTTTCCAGCTGATCAAAAAGCTTTTGACGTAAAGGGGCGTTTATGCCATGGATGTTCTCAAGTTTCCAGGCAGAAAGAATGACATATATAATATAAAAGTGCATGCAGGGCACTGGGGACAAAGAGGATGTGAAATGATTTCATACAGCAATTTAATCTTACAGGTTACAGTGTACTGCATGTTTACTGTGTGCTTAACTTTTTGAATTTCCGCCAGGCTCCGCCCCCATGCAACGCGACGCTCGCAGGGAACGGAGCCTGGCATCACAGAGGCATCGGGCAGAGGACAGAGCCCGCAGACACAGCGGGGGGACATCGCTGGATCCTGGGGACAAGGTAAGTAACCCAGCCTTGGATCCAGCAATGCAATCCCGAGTGTGGCTCGGGGTTACCGCTATTTGCAGTGAAAACTCACCCCGAGGCACACTCGGGAATACCGTCAAGGAGGTTAATTGAGCAAGCTAAAGTTAGAAGCTGATTGGTACAGCTGCACTGAATTCCGTGTGCACCAGTTTTCATAAATCTCACCCACAGTATTTAAAACAGAAGGGGGGACTAATGGCTTCTAATGGCTTTTCCCCATACTTGCTCATCCCCTTTGGGCCCCTGCACTGCACACATTACACACATGGAGGATGCCCAGCAAGCAAATCTACTGGCAGCTATAAATTATAGCTCTGCTATACTCCAGATTCTATAAATCCCCCAGTCTGAAAGGAACAAAGTGAAACTGCAAAATTCTGCAAACCTGCTCTCACTGAGTATTCTATCTTGGGTAGAAATATTTGTCCCATGTGAGAATAGGACGACTCACCCACTAGGGGAGAGAGAAGGGGGCTATGGGATTTTACATGGTACCAAAATGGACTCACAAACTGGTTGTTTGTATAAAAACAAATATTTATTCAATACATACGTATATATACAAAAAAAGAACTTTTTTATACATTCATTACATCACCATCCCATGTAGTGGGTAATAGTTAAATGTTATTTTTTCACAGTCATTCTACTAGTGCTTCCCGACCATATATTAATACAGAGTATAAGTATTGAGTATAGTACATGGAGGTAATAATGGGATATAAACATATCAATATTATTTCAATAGTACATCCTCCCATGCTCGCCCCGGGGAACACCAGACCATAGGCCTTGATGGAGTGGCTCGGACACACAGGTAGGTGGCAGTGTTGGTGTGGGCCACACATATACAGTGAATAGTGTTGCATATAAGACAAATGTAACTAAATATGATGATTTTGTCAAAAATATACTAATATCTATTGTCTATTATAGCAATACACAGCTAATACCGTGCATTCTCCTGAAGAAGCGGGATAACCGCGAAACTGGTCGGGAAGCACTAGTAGAATGACTGTGAAAAAATAACATTTAACTATTACCCACTACATGGGATGGTGATGTAATGAATGTATAAAAAAGTTCTTTTTTTGTATATATACGTATGTATTGAATAAATATTTGTTTTTATACAAACAACCAGTTTGTGAGTCCATTTTGGTACCATGTAAAATCCCATAGCCCCCTTCTCTCTCCCCTAGTGGGTGAGTCGTCCTATTCTCACATGGGACAAATATTTCTATATTGAACAGGGATGTAGGTACTTTATTTTAATGTAAAATAACAATATACTGAGCTTCATACATGAGTATTCTATCTTGTAGTATACTGGAATAACCTAGTAGTCTAGTGTTTTTTTTTAAATGCTTAATGATTTCTTCCAGGGGAGGGCTGGCCCAGGGGGTAGGGTGGCAATTGCCCCCCAGGCCACCCTAACTTACATTTAAAATGGCAGATGGCTGCTGCCCGCACACACTTTTTTTTCTTGTGGAGGAAGGAAATAGGGCCCAGGGGCGCAGCCACCAACTAACTGCAGGCAAAGGGGGGGCGCCCAGGGCCGGCCCTACCATGGATCCCACTAGGCCCATTGGGTGGGCATGGATGGTGAGCTGATTCGGTGGTTTAATGGGCCACTTGACTGGACTTGCCCCCCAGGCCTACGGCTGCCAGCCCTCCCCTGATTTCTTCCATCAATCTCCTGTGGAAGGATTAAAAGAAATCGGTGAGGGTGATGGTAGTACTGTCAGCGTTTGTGGCAAGAAAAGTGAATGGCGATTCAATCATTGGTATAAGAGACTGACTGCTGTTATTGTCAGCCTATCCACCCTTGAATCATTTTGATTAAAATATGTCTACAGCTTAACGTTTTTATTTTAAAAACCTGTGATAATGTTGGTTTAAGAATATGGGGTCCTCAGGGTTAAAATATTCTGTAGTCAGAAACTCAGGATAATAGATGAAGTGAAAGTGAAAAAACAGCCAAATGCAGTACTTAAGTACTTATTTATAGAAAATGGGAAGTAACACAGTCAGCAAAATAGGAAACATTATTGCACGCTCCATCGTTTTCAAACCAGACCCTAAAAAAGTAATATGTATATATTTTTATTTTTTTCTTTAAGATCACTTGTTTAGGGTCTGGTTTGAAAACGATGGAACATGCAATAATATTCCCTATTGTGCTGACTGTGTTATATACAGTATCTCACATAAGTGAGTACACCCCTCATATTTTTGTAAATATTTTATTCTATCTTTTCATGTGACAACACTGAAGAAATGACACTTTGCTACAATGTAAAGTAGTGAGTGTACAGCTTGTATAACAGTGTAAATTTGCTGTCCCCTCAAAATAACTCAACAAACAGCCATTAATGTCTCAACCGTTGGCAACAATAGTGAGTACACCCCTAAGTGAAAATGTCCAAATTAGGCCCAATTAGCCATTTTCCCTCCCCGGTGTTAACCGATTAACCCGGATTAAACCTGTAAAAGTGAATCCCCACATGAGTGATAACAACGGTTGCCAACTCTGTAATTACCGACAAACAACTCAATAAAACTCCCCTGTCGTTTAAATGTGACAATATGTTCGACATGTGAGTGATGAAATGTAACATCGTTTCACAGTAAAGAAGTCACAACAGTGTACTTTTCTATCTTATTTTATAAATGTTTTTATACTCCCCACATGAGTGAATACACTCTATGACATATATTGTGTCAGTCGTGTTATCCCTTATAATAACGTACAAGGTAGCAAAAGTTTGGTCTGGGATTTGTTCACTAGAATTTCTTTTTTTATTTTTATATATGTATAATGAAAATAAAAAAAGAAATTCTATC
>BLSH010324238.1:800528-814984 GCA_018402905.1 Glandirana rugosa | reverse complement strand
GACAATCACTCTGCGCGAATGGGGTCTACCCTAGTTTGACATTCCTCCCCGACTGGTTGATAAATTATAATAGTTGTTCCTAGATCCTTGAATCACTATTTATTAATTGATGTAGACTTAGAGTATATTATTTCTTTCAATATAGTTTGAGTGGTCTTGATAACTTCCAATGTTAGAAAATCCATAAATCTTCGAGATCCTACTCTATCGCTCCGAACGGTAAACAAAAATTTCCATTATCACCTCATTAAAATATACGATCCAATATCATTCGGAACGGCGATAATTATATACCCGGTGTTAGAAAGACACATAATTCCCCATCCTGCTATGGCTCTATTGGGTATAAATCTTGATAACTACCCCTTAATACACAGAAAGATTGTGGCCCATATATTAATAGCGGCAAGGCTTACTATAACCTAGCATATAAAATTACTCCACTATTACCTTTAAAAACAAATGGCAAGCCTCGCTATCTCATCCTAGAGCTTCTAAATACCTAAAAGATTGTAACCTTCAATAGTTCTGGTGAGTTTGATATAACTTTCTTTATTATATGAGATTCAGATGTAGTTAATTATTTATCACTAAGTTCCTAGATCCTTGTTGATAATATTAAATAGTTGGTCAGCCCCTCCTTACAGTTTGATCCCATCTGGGGTAAGCGCGTCTCACTAACAGTTATCAATACATATTATCCTTCTTCTGTTGTACCTTGGTTTGTTTCTTTACACATTATGTGTTTAACAAGTATTATGGCCAATCCCTAAAGGGATGTCTAATAATGTTGAATATCTGTAACAATACCTTTCAATAAAAATAAAAATTTATGGTTAAAAAAAACAAAACTATTCCTTTTCCCTGTTTTATTCTTGAAAAGAAAGTTTGCCATCTGCTGGATTAAGTGATGCAGTGCAGCATTTTACCTACAAGGAAAATCCTACATGGCTTTGTAGAGTTTTTTTCTTGGGTCTGACTTAAACAAAAATGCACATATGCCATCATATCAGTGCACCCGCAATTAGGCCTAACAACAAGATGAGCATAGAGAAGCATACAAAATGTACAGGGTACATTCCACTAATTTGCGTAGGTTTTTAGGTAGGCACCATAATCGTGAAATATGGATGGATATTACTAAATGTGCCTGTAAAAAACCCAGAAAAAACACAGTGCTTTACTGGAATATCACACGATAACCACAGCAATACACACACACAATTTCATTGCACTGCAACTTGGGAATGCTTGTTTTGAAGTCTATTGCCACCCTTGCACACAAATTTGACAAACCCTCACTATATGTGTTATGTATTCCCATTTACATAAGCAAACCTAAATATATATATATATATTAACCTTTCTAGTTATTTTTTTAGGACAGGATTATACATAGTAAAGCAAAAAAAAATGTGTAACGCATATAAGTGCATAAAAGTCCCATAACAAAAACCAAAAGCTGTCAGAGTAATTTCCTTTGTATATACTGTAACAGATAGAGTAGTGCATTGCAAAGAAAAGCTTCTGAGTATCCAGTTATTAGGGCCACAATGTGAACCACCCCAGTGCGTGAAGAGTGAGGCTTACCAGATTCCAATGACCCTCACTAATGAGAGGTCAAACTGTGTTTTTATAACTACTCCACAGGACCTCTGGTCTTATCACTGGGAATCTCATCACAGCATGTCACAAAGTTATGTAGGCATTGAAACTCCATACAAGGGTAATACCATAAAAGAAGAAAGCACTGCAAGAAAGCATAGTGTAAATCTGTAAAAAAAAAGCAACGTTTAATTAACCAGTTCAGCTCCGGAAGGTTTGCTCCCCTTCATGACCAGGCCATTTTTTGCAATACGGCACTCAGTGGTGTATTTAGGTTTTGTGCTGCCCTAGGCCTGACTAAACTCATGCATCCCCCCTAATTTAAATATGAACCACCCTTTCCTGTCAAGGCAACACCCCTTCCTGTTTAAGACCCTCCCTGAAATTTCCTAGTGGGGACACTCGTTCTGAGGGCCTTGGGGGGATTGGAATGGATTTCCTTAAGAGATTTCCTCACACTTCCTGTTTGGCTTTTAGGCAGCACAACAACTCATTGGCTGTGGCCCGCCACCTGGGCCCCTTGGGACGCCCGGATCCCCTACATATGTATGGGCTGTCCCCCTCTGATGGGGGCCTGCCCATACATATGTAAGTGTAGCCGCTTTATGGGGGTGCCAAACCGGTTTGTCTCCCTGCCCGGTTTAACCCATAAGACTAAAAGTGTAGTGCAAGTCGGTGGGGACTCTTTTTGTGTTGCCCCCCTGCAAAGTGCCGCCCTAGGCCTGGGCCTTGTTGGCCTAGGCCAAGATACAGCGTTGACGGCACTGCGTTACTTTAACTGACAATTGCACAGTCATGTGAGGCTGTACCCAAATAAAATGTTTGCCCTTGTTTTCCCACAAATAGAGCTTTCTTTTGGTGCTATTTGATCACCAATGTTTTTTTTTAATTTTTTGCGCTATAAAAAAAAAGGGCGACAATTTAAAAAAACAAAAAACAAAAAAAAACAATATTTTTTAATTTCTGCTATAAAACATAGCCAATAAAAAATGTACAAAAATATAATTTCTTTATCAGTTTAGGCCAATATGTATTCTGCTGCATATTTTTGGTAAAAAAATCCCAATAAGCGTATATTGATTGGTTTGCGCAAAAGTTATAGTCTCTACAAACTATGGGATATTTTTAGTTATTTTTTTAAATTTTATTTTATTTTACTAGCAATGGTGGCGATCAGCGGCTTATAGTGGGACTGCAATATTGCGGCAGACAAATCGGACACCTAACTGTCACTTATTGGGCACCAGTGACACTATTACAGTGATCAGTGCTAATAAATATACACTGTCTTTCACTGTACTAATGACACTGGCTGGGAAGGGGTTAACATCAGGGGCAATCAAAGGGTTAAATGTGTTCACTGGGAGTGCTTACTAACTGTGGGGGATAGAAACAAGAGAGTACCCCTAGTGGTGGGACTTTAAAGGCACTGACACAGTAAATTATATAAACAATTATCAAAAATTAAAAAAAAAAAAAAAAATTGACAATTTTTTATATAATTTACCGTGTCACTGCCTTTAAAGTCCCACCACTAGGGGTACCCTCTTGTTTGTATTTGCAATAAGGATGTGGCACTATCCGTGACTCTCGCCACTCATTCTGTTCTCAAACTAACTGTGGGGGAGGTGCTTTGACTGGGGGAAGATAAAGATCTGTGTTCCTGCTTAGCAGGAACACAGGATCAGTACATTCCCCTCTCATAGAACGGTGGTCTGCCTTGTTTACATAGGCAGACCGCCGTTCTGCCTGTATCCAGCGGAAGCAGGTCGCCAGGGGCGTTCATGTGCGCCTCAAGCTGGAAGTGTCAGATCAGGTACTAGGTACGTAATCTGGCACAGAGCAGCAGCCCTGCCGCAGTATATGTGCATGGGACGGTCGCTAAGAGGTTAAAAAAATCACTTACAATGAATGAAGATTAAAGAGACATTTTTTAAACCATGTAAACTCTTGTCTATTTCAAAATCAAGATGGCCGCGGCTGGTTGGCGCATGCACAGTAGCGTGTGTTCTGGCTCCGCCCTACACATTTATCATACATGACGTCATCAAGGGCACTCAACACACATCGCCACCGATGTCTCTTATATAACTGCTACATAGGGAGGATCGCCTTCTAATTGGATAGAGCGCTTTAGGCTCAAAAAATCATTAACCACTAAAGGTTAAATGTACTCCTGCGCAGCAGAATTAACTCATTAAATACCTGTCAAGCACCCCCTAAAGAGGCTACGAAGTACAGGCAGGGTATTATTTAAATTACAACTACCGAAACTGACACCAGGAATCAGGTGCCATCATATGGACAAAAGCGAGTATACACTTAGGCCTCATACACACGGGCGTATATAAAATAATAAACAAAACGTCGGGCCCGACGTCAAGGAAAAAAAGTCGGCGTCTTTCGGCGTTATGCATTGGCGTTTTTGAGCATTAGTGAGCGTCGGCGTCAATAGGCGTTTTTTAAAAAAAATCATCCCTCTGCTATTTTTCAACCTAAAAACGTCGGCGTCAAAAAACGCCGGAAAACGCCGGTATAATAATAGGTGGCATATGGTGGCATATGTTGGCGTTTCTTGGCATATTGTGGCGTCGGCGTCAAAAAACGTCAAAATGTTACAGCCTCAGAACGCGATGGCCATGGGTTCTACTTTCTGCTCACTAACGCCGACGCCACCTACAGCTCAGAAACGCCGACGTTTTTATGGGGCCATTGACTAACATGGAGAGCTGCAAAAAACGCCAGAAAACGACGGCGTCAAAAAACGTCCGTGTGTATGAGGCCTAAAACAAGAAATAGGAATAAAATATTAAAGAATACAAAATGAAAAAATTGGAAGAATGGAAAAATCGGAATGGCCAAAATGTACAATGTATAGCAATCATCCCTATGTTTAACAAGGATTCCAAACTATTATAAATGTCTTAAAAACATTTGCTTACAACTAGATACAACAATACAACCATAAACTTCTCAGGATGTTATAAAATTCCATAAAGTGACCAGGTACAGAACTGTTATGTCCTAACAAAATTAAAAAATATTTTAAAAATGTCTATATTATTCGATTTTCCTTACTTATTAATGCATGTAAAATTGTCCCGAAAAGGAAACAATGCAGGAAAGAACTCCCTTGAACAAAATGTTTGGCCAAATACTGCAGCCTAAATAAGTTGCATGTTGTGACATAATTCTCATTACGCTACGTTAAATCCTCATGCATACAGTGGGCAAAATAATTATTTGATCCCCTGCAGATATTTTAAGTTTGCCCACTTACTAAGAGATGAAGGGTCTATAATTTTTATTATAGGTGTATTTTAAATGATAGAGACAGATATCAACCAAAAAGAAAAAAAACACGATACAAATGTTATAAATTGAGTTGCAGTTCAGTGAGTAAAATAAGTATTTGATCCCCTACCAACCAACAATTATTCTGGCTCCCACAGACAGTATGTGCTCAAGTGGTACACAGATTAGTCCAGTCAATTTAAGAAGGTGCACCTAACAACAACTTGTTATGTGTATAACAGACACCTGTCCACAGAATCTCTTTCGCCCATTTAAACCTCACCATCATGGGCAAGACCAAGGAGCTGTCGAAGGACATCAGGGACAAGATTGTAGACCTGCACAAGGCTGGAATGGGCTTCAGGACCATTAGTAAGAAGGTTGGTGAGAAGGAGACAACTTATTTGCAAATGGAAGAAATACAAAATAATCTTCAATCACACTCAGTCTGGAGCTTTGTGCAAGATTTTGCCTCATGGGGTAAGGATGATTATGAGAAAAGTGAGGGATCAGCCCAGAACTACGTGGGAGGAGCTTGTAAATTATCGCAAGGCAGTTGGGACCACAGTCACCAAACTAACCATTGGTAACACAATACGCTGCCAGGGATTGAAATCCTGCAGCACCCCCAAGGTCCCCCTCCTCAAGAAGAGACATGTGCAGGCCCGTCTGAAGTTTGCCAATGAACATCTAAATGATTTAGAGAAGGATTGGGAGAAAGTGCTGTGGTCAGATGAGACCAAAATTGAGCTCTTTGGCATTAACGTGACTTGCAGTGTTTGGAGTAAGAAAAATGCTGTCTATGACCCTAAGAATACCATCCCTACAGTCAAACACTGAGGTGGTAACATTATACTTTGGGGCTGTTTCTCTGCTAAAGGTACAGGCCAACTTTGTCACATTACGGGGCCAATGGACAGGGTCATGTATTATAAAATCTTGAATGAGAACCTTCTTCCCTCAGCCAGAACACTGAAGATGGGTCGTGGCTAGCCAATCTCCAGACCTTAATCCTAAAGAAAATTTATGGAGGGAGCTGAAACTTCGAGTTGCCAAGCGACAGCCAAGAATTTTGAGAAGATCTACACAGAAGAGTGGACCAAAATTGCTCCTGAGATGTGTGCAAACCTGGTTACCAGCTACAAGAAACATCTTACCTCTGTGCTTGCCCACAAGGGTTTCTCCACCAAGTACTAAGTCATGTTTTGCTTGAGGATCAAATACTTATTTTACTCATTGAAATGCAACTCAATTTATAACATTTGTATTGTGTGTTTTTCTGGATTTTTGGATGATATATCATAAATCCACTTTGTCTCAAGATGGGAGACCTCCCTGTGAGAATTGGAGCCTCTCCAGGGGGGGTTACATTTATCTATTGCCAAGCAGGTAGTTTTTATTATGACACTGAAAGTAGTGTTTGTAAACACTGTGCCCTCAGAAGCCACGTTTGATGTAACCTATATCTTCTTCCAATCTAACATGTAGCTCCCTTGTGCTACGGCCCACGTATTGTAGCCTGTACAGTCTTATTGTGTCAAGAGATGAATGATCTTATAGTAAAAGAAACGTGAATTTAGATGCAGTCAAACTGTAACACCATATGCTCTCTGATGGAATTAATTCAACACACCTGCATCATTTACAGTGATGGAAACCTTCCATGTTTTGAAAAAAGGTGAATCCTATTAGCACTCTGCCATTGGCTGAGAGCACTGATCGGGAGTCGGTCAGCTGATGGTTTCCCAGCATGCACATCAGGCAAAAGCCGGCTTCTGTTTGACAGATCGACATACACACGGGCAGAATCTCGGCCGATTTTTTTAACTGGCCGATGTCTCCCGACATTTGGCTCGTATGTACCTGGCTTAGGGCACAGAAGAGAGCCAAGAAGGATGATGACATGAGTTCATGACCGATATGGATAAATCTAGGAAATGTATTTCCATGGGACTGCTCTCATGCCACACTGATTATCATTCAAATAAGCCATAAATAAATTCAGTGACTTAGCATCACCATTCCAAACTAGGAGAATATCATCTATATACCTTTTCCAGAGTACCAGAGTAGAAAAGACAACATCTTCCTCCCATTTGGCCATAAAGAGATTGGCCATGCTGAGCACAAATTTTGCCCCCATGGCCCCCCCTTCTCCTGTAGGTAATAGGTTCCGCCATACCAGAAATAGTTATGGCTCATTCCGAAACTTAACATCCCCAATATATAATTTTTCTGTTCCGGAAGTGTGGTGTCTTGTGTTAAAAAATGGTTCACTACTTCATATACCAATTGGTGTGAAATTGAGTGTACAGTGAGGACACATCCACTGTAACTAGCAGGTATGGGGGGTTTATTTACTAAAGGCAAATCCACTTTGCACTAAAAGTGCACTGCAAGTGCACTTGGAAGTGCAGCCACTCTAGATTCGAGGGGGACATGCAAGGAAAACAAAAAAAAACAGCATTTTTGCTTGTACATGATTGGATAATAAAATGAGCAGTTTCCCCTAATTTCAGATCTTCCCCTCAGATCTACAGCGACTGCACTTCTATGTGCACTTCCAAGTGCACTAGCAGTGCACTTGTGGTGCAAAGTGGATCTGCCTTTAGTAAATAAACCCCATTGTGGTGTCCACTCTACATCCTTCAATATATTGAAGACATGTTTAGTGTCCTTTAGAGTTGAAAATATTTTTATTGAAAACAACATTCCCAGTAAAAAAGTAGATCGGTAATCGACATCAGATATTCGCGAGTCCACTCTTTGGATATCGCCGGCAGCAGGACTCGCGGCACAAGATAATACAATACTCGTGTAAAGGATAAACTCATTATAACAGTAAAACTATTTCAATGTATAAGAACATTGCTCCAAGTTTCACTTAAAGTTAAAGAGGGTTGAAAGATAGCAAAGGAAGGGGGGAAAGCTATAGAAAAGGGCGTAATGAGATGTAGAGACGGAGGAGAATAGGAGGAGATAGAGAGAGGAGGGGGGAGGGGAAGGGAAGGGTCTGCTGGATGGTCCCAGTCTCACAAGATTGCTCATCTGATCCACACGGGATCATTCAATATGCCCAATATTAGGGCTGACATGAGGAATAACCTTGTTGGGGCCCTAGCAATCCGGTGAGAGTGTCAGAGGCGTTTAATGTCCTTTAAAGAAGTGGGTGTACGTACTACCAATGGTTGCAAATAAAAGTCAATGTAGTTACAGATTCTGAAGGTTACAGAATTAATACCACTGATAATAGGTCTCCCTGGAGGGTTATGCAGATCTTTGTGAATTTTAGGGAGACTGCACATCACGGGTTCTGTAGGGGCCATTGGAACCAAAAAACTTTTTCTTGTTCAAAATACCATCTTTATCCTTTTCCACTGTTTTTTTTAAATTACATTTTAAAGATTGCCGTAGGATTACATGCTAGTGACGTATATGTTTCCCTATCTCCCAATATCCTATGCATCTCAGTGTTGTATTTGCAAGCGTCCATAATGACGATTCCCCCTTACTTATCGGCTGGATGGACGAAAATGTCCTTCCTGAAACATAACTGTTCAAATCCTAGCTGTTCATCTTTCTGGGCTTTCTGTTTTTTAATGTTTAGTGTGCTCAAATCTTTCAAGGTTAGATCCCTAAAAACAGACAAGGATGGTGAAATATTGACGGGGAACAGGGAAACATTTGATAGATTTGAATGAAGGACTTCTGCTGTAATTTCCCTAGTTTCTCTTACAGCATTAGTTAAAAAATAGCGCTTATTATTTACTTTTCTTACATATTTATGCATGTCTATAAAACTTTTTAAGATTAAGTGGATGAGCATATTTCAATCCCTTTACGAGTAGGATTTTTTCTTCCCTTATATAATTGAACTGAACTTAAATTAAAAATCCCCTTTTCTTCTACATCCTCCTCTTTGGAGTGTCGTTTCCTCCACCCTCTGGACCCTCTTTTACGTCCATGTTTCTTTTTTGACCTCCCCTGAATCCCACTGGAAAATCCAGATGGCGCCTATATGCTTGTTCTCCCGGGGTTTCACGATATCTTGGGGGGGATTATTCATAGGACTTTATTAAGGGTGGTCAAGTGTCCTGTTGTCCAGGGACAGTATCAGATTTTAGGTGCATTTCCAAATTCATCCCTGCTTCTCCAATTGGCTGTACAGTAAAAATCAGCAATAAAGAAAAATGTTACCATGACATTACCTATATATATAACTTTTAATTACATCTACCTATATATGTTAATCCACCTGCGCTCAGGATCACAAATAGTTAAAAATAAAAGCATCTAGCACAATTTGCTGGTGACAATTAACATAAATAGAGAAATGCAGCGCTTTAAGGTAATAAGTAAAGATATAGAATCCTTCAAAGTCCAAATGATGCTAATCAGGATCCAAAAAGGCAGCTCAGATGTGCATACAGTATTGCAAAAATGTGATGTGAAAGAATCCTCCACCTGCACCACAGCACACAGAGCCTCTTGCCCTTGGTTGTGGACCACCCAATTACAAGTGGTGAACAGTGCTCTATTAAACACCAAGCATGGACAAATCTTCAGCTTCTCAAAAGTTGTGGGTGCTCGGATTTGATCGCTCCAAAATATAGGGCTTCTCAGCATATATATTCAAAAGGAGAATAGAAACACCTCATGGTGTAGTATTACAAACAACTGAGCATTTATTAAAATTCCAGAATACTCACAAGAGACTAAGATTAAAGCAGCATGCCATCACAAGCCATGAAAATGTTTCTAACCAACAAAATGGCTGCAGTCCTCGTGCGTAATGACGTCACTTGTCCTAGCTCCACCCAACGTGTTTTGTCATCAGAAGACATCATCAGGGGCGTGGCTGCCAAACAACACTGCACTATTTATAGGGTGGAGGCCAGAGGAGCCAGCCCTCCACCTTGATTGCGTTCCAAAGCCAGGAAGATTGCAAACCACCAGAACCGGAAGTGACAGCAGAACTGGGGCGATCAGATCATTATGCAAGACCAGAAATTGCATTAAAGTAAGCCCAATCCAGAAATTACATCACCAAGCCGGCTTATATAGGGGCAAATATGGAACTCTGCCATAAAAAAAAAAAAAAAAAAAAAAAAAAATATCTAAAAATTCTATATATATTATATTCTAATAAAATGTATTAATCTTGTTACATACATTATATTTTTGTATGTCTTTTTAACATGTAATTTTAATTCATGACGGTGTTAATGTGTACATTTTTTTAATAGTATTGAGGTTTTTAAACCACAAGATGGTGCTGTGTTCCTCTTTTGAAAAAATGTTTTATTCTTTATTATAAAAACCCTTTATTTAGGTTTTGGCTTAATAATACTTTTTAGTATTGTTGCCTTTATATATAATGTATATAGAATTTTTTATTTAGATATTTAGTTTATTTATAATGGCTGAGTTCCTTATTTGCCCCTATATAAGCTGGCTTAGTAATGTAATTTCTGGATCGGGCTTGCTTTTATACAATTTCTGGCTTTGCATACTGATCTGATGGTCCCGGCTCTGCCATCACAAGAAAGGTTTAACCCCCATCAACAGCTGGGGCTTTAATGACAGACAAAACACCACTTACTATAAAAATATAACTCAAAAGGCCTTAGAACAATCCTACAAGTTCCGCTGGGAATCAAAAGCTCTTCCTTACCTAGGTATTCACCTGACACCCACCTTGCAAAATTTATATTCTCTTAATTATCAGGCACTTTATAAATGTTTAATGGCTGATTTAGCCAGATGGCAGCTTCACCCTCCGTCATGGTTCAGCAGACTACATACACTCCATAAAAATGAACATTCTTGCAACAATTTTGTACCAATAATGCATGTTAGATCTGAACTGATGTAATTTCAAACTAGGTTTCTACAGTTCATGTGGTTAGATAAGAGGCCCAGAGTAAATAAACGTACGCTCTGTTGATGACGCCTGTGGGCGGGCGAAACACGTCGACGTAATTTCCGGTTTGAGAGTGCCGTGGACGTCATTTCCTGCTGTTGGAGCGCACGCTGCGAGCGGCGTCCATATACTGTAACAAGCGAATTTAAAAAGCCTATCTTGTAAGTAATTTTTTCTTGCGCAAATTAAATAAGCCAGACAGTACTTCACTATTGTTGGATTCTTTTTTCCTCCCACAACATATGGTGGTCCATCGGTGATTATATGAGATGTTATTCGGGATAACTTCAGCTCATGGTCATCTGATTGCATACAGCCTTACCTGATCCCCAGACTGAAAAGCTGGGGGTCATGGTGTTATAGTGAGTAGGATTCCTTTGGGGGTTCCCCCCTCCTACACGTGTGGAGCACATTGGTACTTGGAAGAAAAATTTTTAGCAACACAGTGCATTTTATCACTATATTGTGGACTATTATGTCACTATGAATGTATGATCTTTAAGCACTTTATTATATGTTACCACATATTATATTTATATTTCCAATATATCTTTGTATATATAACTTTTATGTGCTAGCGCTACAATACTTGTTTTGGTTAAATAAACATACGCTGTTTACTCCAAAACAAAAGGGAGGCCTGGGATTTCCCGACCTGTTAAAATATTTTAATGCTGCCCAATTGGCACAACTTACCATATTTCATTCTCAGCATCCACATGCGCTGTGGATGCAGATAGAATTCTACTCCTGCCAACTAAAGCCGATATCTCATATTATGTGGCTACCAATGAGAGATCGGCCTCCAATTTTATGCCCTTCTCTATCGCTATCATTTAGCATCTGGGACAGATGGTCTAAGGCATATACAGTAGCATGCAAAAGTTTAGGAACCCCTGACAATTTCCATGATTGTCATTTATAAATATTTGTGTGTTTGGATCAGCAATTTCATTTTGATATATCAAATACCTGAAGGACATAGTAATATTTCAGTAGTGAATTGAGGTTTATTGGATTAACAGAAAATGTGCAATATGCATCAAAACTAAATTAGACAGGTGCATAAATTTGGGCACCCCAACAGAAAAATCACATCAATATTTAGTAGAGCCTCCTTTAGGAGAAATAACAGCCTCAAGACGCTTCCTATAGCCTGTAATGAGTGTCTGGATTCTGGATGAATGTATTTTGGACCATTCCTCCTTACAAAACATCTCCAGTTCAGTTAGGTTTGATGGTTGCCGAGCATGGACAGCCCGCTTCAAATCACCCCACAGATGTTCAATGATATTCAGGTCTGGGGACTGGGATGGCCATTCCAGAACATTGTACTTGTTCCTCTGCATAAACGCATAATTGCCTGAGTAGATTTTGAGCAGTGTTTTGGGTCGTTGTCTTGTTGAAATATCCAACTTTGTGACTGATTCCTCAACATTATTCTCAAGAATCTGCTGATATTTAGTGGAATCCATGCGACCCTCAACTTTAACCAGATTCCCAGTACCGGCACTGGCCACACAGCCCCACAACATGATGGAACCTCCACCAAATTTTACTGTGGGTAGCAAGTGTTTATATTGGAACGCTGTGTTCTTTTGCCGCCATGCATAACGCCCCTTGTTATGACCAAATAACTCAATCTTTGTTTCCTCAGTACACAGCACCTTATTCCAAAATGAAGCTGGCTTGTCCAAATGTGCGTTTGCATACCTCAAGCGACTCAGTTTGTGGCGTGTGTGCAGAAATGGCTTCTTTCCCATCACTCTCCCATACAGCTTCTCCCTGTGCAAAGTGCGCTGAATTGTTGAACAATGCACAGTGACACCATCGGCAGCAAGTTGATGTTGTAGGTCTTTGGAGGTGGTCTGTGGGCTGTTTTTGACCGTTCTCACCATCCTTCGCCTTTGCCTCTCCAATATTTTATGTGGCTCCCACTTCTGGCCTTAACAAGAACTGTGCCCGTGGTCTTCCATTTCCTCACTATGTTCCTCACAGTGGACACTGACAGCTTATATCTCTGCGATAACTTTTTGTAGCCTTCCCCTAAACCATAATGTAGAACAAGCTTTGTTTTCAGGACATTTGAGAGTTGTTTTGAGGCCCCCATGTTGCCACTCTTCAGAGGAGAGTCAAAGAGAACAACAACTTGCAATTGGCCACCTTAAATACCTTTTCTCATGATTGGATGCACCTTGCATGAAGTTCAAGGCTTAATGAGCTCACCAAACCAATTGTGTGTTCCAATTAATCAGTGCTAAGTAGTTACAGGTAATTCAATTCAACAAAATGACAAGGGTGCCCAAATTTGTGCAACTGTCTAATTTCGTTTTGATGCATATTGCACATTTTTTGTTAATCCAATAAATCTCATTTCACTACTGAAATATTACTGTGTTCTTCAGTTATTTGATAGATCAAATTGAAATTTGTGATCCAGACACCAAAATATTTATAAATGACAATCATGGAAATTGTCAGGGGTTCCTAAACGTTTGCATACAACTGTATATTGAAATCCCTTCAAGGTCCATTAGTCCCTTTCCTAAGAAACAAAGACTTCATTTTGGGCCTCGCTCCCCTTGCTTTTGAATGGTGGTCTAATAAGGATTTGTTGAGGATCGCGGACCTTTGTAACCACAGAGGACCACTGTCAAAACAGACGATGGTAGAAAAGTATCAAACGCCACACTCTGAACAGTTTCAATATACTCAAATACACCATTATTTGTATACTCTGTCTCGTAAATGTGATATCGTAACCATGTCACAGATGGAATACCTGTGTCATTGATATGATAAAATCAGTGGTCATATATCTGAACTATATACTATTTTAACACATACTTTGGTTAAATTAAGTTATATGACTAGATGGGAACAGGACATCCAGACTACAATGGAAATTGAGGAATGGAATTTGATAGCATTAGCCGTTTAGAGGTCCCTCATCAATACTTCCATTGTTGAAGCTAACTATATGGTGTTGATGAGGTGGTATTTGGTACCGACCAGATTGGCTACCTTTGTCCCGGGAGTCTCATCGAGGTGTTTCCGAGGCTGTGGACAGGAAGGGATGTCTACCACAAATGGTGGCAATGCCCGCAAGTATGAAGGTTTTGGATAAGGGTTTACAATTTTATCTACACCTTTACCCAAATTAACCTACCTAATTCCCTGGACCACTCATTGCTAGGGTGTAAGGTCGAACAGGCCTCCAAGACGCAGAGACGCCTCCTAACGTTCATATTTGTTTCTGCTAAAATTATGATAGCCAGGGACTGGAGGTCGGTTATCATACCATTCGATCAATTAAAACATAAACTTTCCTGTTAAATGAACGTTTGACAGCAATCCTACAGGATAGAGCAGCGGCAGCTGGTGTGGGAGGGGCGCTGGGGCGCCGCCTCCCCGCCGGCAAAAGACGAAAGAAAAAAAAAAAGTCAACCCCGCCCACCTACAGGTGGCGCCGGTACATTGACTTTCTTTTTTTTTTTTTCTTTTCGGCTCCTTGGCTGTCACATGACAGCCAAGTAAGTGAGACTATTGGTCGGCCATTAAAGCCTATGCATGTGCGCTTGTTCCTGCGTCCATGCATAGGCTGATTGGCTGCCCTGAGACGCAGAACCTCCGG
>BLSH010324238.1:770778-789046 GCA_018402905.1 Glandirana rugosa | reverse complement strand
CCCCCCCCCCCCCCCCCCCCCCCCCCCCCCCCCCCCCCCCCCCCCCCCCCCCCCCCCCCCCCCCCCCCCCCCAAAAAATAAAAAAACTAATGATTCGGTTGCATAAGTGTGCACACCCTCATATAGCTGGGAATGTAGCTGTGTTCAGAATTAAGCAATCACATTTAGGCCTCATACACACGGACGTTTTTTGACGCCGGCGTTTTCTGGCGTTTTTTGCAGCTCTCCATGTTAGTCAATAGCCCCATAAAAACTTTGGCGTTTTTGAGCTGTAGATGACGTCATCGTTAGTGAGCTGAAACTAGAACCCACAGCCATCGCGTTCTGAGGCTGTAACATTTTGGCATTTTTTGACGCAGACGTCACAACATGCCAACAAATGCCACCTAATATTATACCGGCGTTTTCAGGTTGAAAAATAGCAGAGGGATGATTTTTTTAAAAAAACGCCTATTGACGCCGATGCTCACTAACACTCAAAAACGCCGATGCATAACGCCGAAAAACGCCGACTTTTTTCCTTGACGTCGGGCCCGACGTTTTGTTTATTTTTTTAGAAACGTCCGTGTGTATGAGGCCTTAAACTCATGTTAAATAGGAGTCAGTACACACCTGCCGTTTAAAGTGCTTCTGATTAACCCCAAATAAAGTTCAGCCGTTCTAGTAGGTCCTCCCTGATATTTTCTTAGCTGCATCCTACAGTAAAATCCGTGGTCCACAGAGAGCTTCCAAAGCATCAGAGGGATCTCATTGTTAAAAGGCATCAGTCAGGAGAAGGGTACAAAATAATTCCCAAGGCATTAGATGTACCATGGAACACAGAGAAGATTAATTCATCATTAAGTGGAGAATATATGACACAAGAGTGACATTATCAAGAAATGGACGTCCCTCCAAAATCAATGAAAAGATGAGAAAAAAACTGGTCAGTGAGGCTGCCAAGAGGCCTACAGGAACATTAAAGAAGCTGCAGGAATATCTGCCAAGTACTGGCTGTGTGGTACATGTGACAACTATCTCCCATATTATTCATATGTCTTGGCTATGGGGTAGAGTGGCACGACAGAAGCCTTTTCTTACCAAGAAAAACATCCCGCTAAATTATGCAAAAACACATCTGAAGTCTCCCAAAGCATGTGGGAAATTGTGTTATTATCTGAAGAAACCAAGGTTGACCTTTTTGGCCACAATTCCAAAAGATATGTTTGGTGCAAAAAACACTGCACGTCACCAAAAGAACTCCATGCCCACAGTGAAGCATGGTGGTGGCAGCATCATACTGTCATACTGGGGCTGTTTTTCTTCAGCTGCAACAGGAGCCTTAGTCAAGGTAGAGGGAATTATGAACAGTTCCAAATACCAGTCAATTTCAGCACAAAACCTTCAGGCTTCTGCTACAAAGCTAAACACGAAGAGGAACTTCATCTTTCAGCATGACAACAACCCACAGCGTACATCCAAATCAACAAAGGAATGGCTTCACCAGAAGAAGATTAAAGTTTTGGAATGGCCCAGCCAGAGCCTGGACCTGAACCCGATTAAAAATCTGTGGGGTGATCTGAAAAGGGCTGTACACAGGAGATGCCCAAGCAATCTGACAGATTTGGAGTCAGTGGCAACCCGTCCATTAGGGGCGCCAGGGTGCCTCTCCCTCTATCCTCGCCATCCCTATATGCATAGGTGTGCGCAGCCTATTGCATTAGGGTGTGCACCCCAAAGCTCAAACACACATGCCTTTCTATGCAGCCTCAGCTGCACTGGATAGTAAATGAATGGGAAGTGCTCTGTGCTGAGAGGCTTCCTGTAAATTCACAAACTGAAACACAGTTTACTATGCTTCAGTAATGAATGAACACAGTGAGTGAGTGTGTTCACTGTGTTCATTTAGAAAAGGAAGTTGCTGGTAAATTACATATTTACAAGTCCCTTCCCCAATTCTCCATCCTGAAACATCCCTGGCAGCAGTGGCGGGTGGAGAGGAGGGAAGCCAGCAGCACTGCAGGGCAGGGGGCCAACACGGGGGGAAGCCCAGGCAGTGGGGGGAATCGGTACCACACATAGTGATTAGGGTGTGCCTAGGCACACCTGGCACACCCCTTGCGCACGCCTATGCCTATATGCATAATAGATAGATTCATGCATAGCATGAACCTATCCATGGCTGCCGCGGCCACCCCCAATTCAGGCGTCCGGCCCCTTTCAGGACGCCGGGCACCTGAATTACAGTGGCTTTTGAAGGTGGTTTTTTGAAGCACCTATTAGAGCCATAGGCTCTAATAGGCTTGAAAATAGGGTGGCTCGTGACGCAGAGCATTGTGCCATGAACCCACCTAAGCAAATGAATGTTGTAACATTGAACCTCAATCTGGCCAATCGGAAGCGGGTGTGAGACCTGTTTCCTGATTGGCCAATAAGAGAAGGCTCCTGACTGGCCGCCGAGATGGAGGGAGGAAATGGAAGCCACCGCAGAGACCCGTGGAGAGCAGGGGAATGGGAGGCTGCCGCTGAGCATGGGAAACTGCGATGGGGTAAGTGCAACCGACCGACGGTGGCGATGGGGAGTGTTGGTGGCATAATGTTTGCCGCCCCCCCCCCCCAAAAAAAATTCCACCGGCCGTCACTGTTTGGAGTGTTTTTGCAATGAAGAGTGGGCAAATATTGCCAAGTCAAGATGTGCGATGCTGACTCATACCCAAAAAGAGTGCTGTAATAAAATTAAAAGGTGCTTAAACAAAGTATTAGTTTAAGGGTGTGCACACTTATGCAACCATATTATTTTAGGTTTTTTTTTATTTTTACTTCCCTCCACCTAAACAATTTCAGTTTGTTGTTCAACTGAATTGTACAGTTTATAGGCCACATTAACCGCTTGCGACCAGCCGCCGTCCTTATATGGCGGCAAGTCGGTTCTCCTGTGCGAATCGCCGTAGCTGTACAGCGCTCTCGTGCATGCTGCGTGAGCATGCCCGCAGGTCGGGCAGCCTCATTGTCCCCCCCGGAGACCCACGATCGCCTACTACAGAGGCAGACCGGGGATCAGCCAATGTAAACACGGTGGATCCCCGTTCCGTGGGAGGACATGACTGTGATCTACTGTTCCCAGTGATCGGAACAGTGAGATCTGTCATGTCCCTGCCAGCCCAGCCCCCACACAGTTAGAACACACATAGGGAACACAGTTAACCCCTTGATCACTCCCTACAGTTTAACCCCTTCCCTGCCAGTGACATTTATAGAGCAATCAGTGGCTATTTAAAGCTCTGATCGCTCTATAAATGTCATTGGTCCCAAAAAAGTGTCAAAAGTGTCCAATCTGTCTGCCGCAATATCGCTGTCCCAATAACAATCACAGATCACTGCCATTACTATTAAAAAAAATAGATAAATAATAAAAATGCCATAAATCTATTCCCATAGTTTGTAGATGCGATAACTTTTGCACAACCCAATCAATATACGCCTATCGCAATTATATTTACCAAAACTATGTAGCAGAATATATATCGGCCTAAACTGAGGAAGAAATTAGTTTTTTTTATATTATTATTATATTTTTGGATATGTATTATAGCGAAAAGTAAAAAAAAAAATGTTTTCAAAACTGTCACTGTTTGTTTATAGCGCAAAAAATAAAAACTGCAGAGGTGATCAAATACCACCAAAAGAAAGCTCTATTTGCGTGAAAAAAAGGACGTCAATTTTGCTTGGGTACAGTGTCACACGACCGCGCAATTGTCAGTTAAAGCGACGCAGTGCCGTATCACAAAAAATGCTCTGGTCAGGAAGGGGGTAAATCTTTCTAGGGCTGAAGTGGTCAAAGGTGGAAAAAGTTCTGAAATTATTTATCTTTGTCTCATTTTTTTATATCACAGAAACCTGACATTTTAACAGAGGTGTGTAGACTATTTATATCCACTGTGTATATATATATATACACACTAAGACTTTAGTAAGTTTTTGGAAATTAGCACAAAAAAAAATATCTGCAAATCAACATAACAGAATAGCACAAAAACAATCCAGAAATGAGAAATAAGTATAATACTTGTATATGATATTTATGTGCCAATTGTGATACTAAATATGTATCTGCCAAAGGGTTGGGGCCATGCTTACAGAACAAACTTCTATTGATGAGATGACTTCTGACTGCTAGAAAAAAATGGACATTAAAGACAGATTCAGTGAGAAATTTACACATTGAATGAGTGAAAACAGCATCAGCAGTGGAGTGAGAGGTTCACTGACAAATGCCAACATGCCTGATTCTTCTCAACATTTTCAGACAGCTGTCAGAATTGCCCCGGGCAATGCACAAGCAATAGGAGGTATTTTTAATCTAAACCGAAAAACAAAGATGTAATAAAATGCAGCTTGCCATTCCTTAGATGTGGTGGCATTAGTTTTCTTTTTTCTTAGGCCTATTTTACCTTTATTTTTACCTGGTGATCTGGAAAAACATCAAATTTTCTGTCCATTCATATCTACGCTTTTGTACTCCACTGTATCTATGGGGGCAGCCATGATTGTCACACAGGCTGGACTTTAAAGTGGAGCTCCACCCAAAAGGGGAAACTCCACTTGTCTGTCTCCTCCCCCCTCCGCTGCCCCATTTGGCACCATTTGCGGTACCCGCTCCCACTTCCGGCTCACTTTGCCTCCTACCCCCCCCCCCTCCTCCCGCAGCCGGCCCATTCACAAAGCGCAGCGCAATTCGCTCATGCGCAGTAGAAAATCAGTTGTGAAACCGCAAGGCTTCACTGACGGTTTCCCTTAAGTACGATGGAGGCCCCAGCACCCGAGAGCTGATTCAAGAATTGGCTCAAGTGAAGACACCGCTGGATGCCTGCACAGGTAAGTGCCCTAATAGTAAAAGTCAGCAGCTACAGACTATTTGTAATTAAAAAAAAAAAAAGATAAACAAATAAAACATTTTTTTAACTGTAAAAAAATAAAGTTACATCCAAGCACATAAAATCACCCCAAAAAATGTTGAGGTCCACCCCGCTCCCACATATACACACGTACGATCATAAACGCAGGGGCGCCTGCGCATGAAAACATCTATTGCAATACACGCACACCGGAGGGAAAACAATAATTCTAGCATAAGACCTCCTCTGTAACACTAAACTGATCACCTGTAGGGGGCTTTTGTCACCTATAGAAAATATAGGGTACTGAAGTTTGTCGCCATTTCACGGGCGCACACAAATTTAGGGTTTGGCATGTTGGGTAATTATTTACTTGGTATAACCTTGTAATATAACGTTTGTTTGCTCTAAAATTCACTTTGGTGTGTTTTTTACTGAAATTTTACATTTCCAAGACCTTTACGGTAATATCATGTGACATAAAAAATTAGAATTATCACTATTTTATTCTCCAAGGTGTCTGCTTTCAGAAAATATATGTTTTTTAGGTTTTGTGTAATCTTCTGCCCTAAAGTGATTTTTTAAACGTGTGCAAAAAAGGCTCGGACAGTGAAATGGGTTAATCAGCCCATACACCCACCAAATTTCTTTCCTGCAACCAGAGAAGATAATCGCTGCCTGGAGACTTTTTTAACCACTACCAGCCCAAGCCAATTCTGGGACTCCTGAGGGCATTTCCCCCAAGCGGACACAGGGGATAAATGGAGCTGTAGCTGTATATAAAGTTATACATGGGTCATTAGAACATTCTAATGTTCTAGTATTGACAAGGTCGGTGAAAGAGGTGATGGAAATGACGAGGAAGTGGGGGTGAGGTGAATGGGAGAGGGGGGTGAATAGACAGAGCAGATTGGAGAAAAGGGTGATGGAAAAGATGAGGAAGTGGAGGTGAGGTAAACGGAGGAAGGGGGGTGAATAGAGGAATCAATCAGAATGGAGAGGGCGGGGAAAGGGAGAGGGGAAGGGAAAGGGAGATGGGGGAGGGTAGAGGGAAAAAAAAAAGATTGGATGAAGGAAAAGGGGGGGGGGGGATGGGGAGAGAGCTGGGAAGGGGAAGGGGGAGATAGAGGGAGGGGGATGGAAAAGGGAGAGGAAAGGGAAAGAAAAGAACGGAGGGGGGTGGGAGAAGAGAGGGGGGAGGGAAAAAAGGGAAGAGAGGAAGAGGTGGACAGGAGAGATGGGAAGGAGTGGGAAGAGAAACAGGCAGGGAAGAGAAGGGAATGGACAGGGGGAGGAAAGAGGGGGAGGTAAAGGAAAAGGGGAAGGAAGAGGAAAAAAGGGGGGAGAAAAGAAGAGGGGGAAGACAGGAAAAGAGGGGGGGGGGGAGGCGATCAGGAATAAGGGCGACTTCCATATGGGAAGACACGCAAGTGTGGACATGGAAAAGAGTGAATGTGAAAGCTGAAAATTATAAAGGTGTGTGATTAGGGTCAGTAAGTAGAGGACCCATCTAATTAAGTAGGACGGCCAACTTTGCTTCACTGGAGTCAAGGTATTGAGCGGGTATTAAAACCCAAATTATACAGAAGTAGATGCTGAGAAGGCACTTATCCCGGAGGGGTGTACATATGCACTGAGAGCCGGTCATCTACCTAAAAAGCTCACCCCCACTTCCTCGTCATTTGCATCACCTCTTTTACCAACCTTGTCAATACTAGAACATTATGTTCTAATGACCCATTTATAACTTTATATACAGCCACAGCTCCATCTATCCCCCAGATCGTCTCTGGCGTCTCACACAGTTCATGCACCCGAGACCGGTGCTCATAGGTAAACAATTTCGATAAGAAAAATGTAGCCAGTTTTCAAATTTGTCAAATATCCTATATGTATGTTTACCTTGATGAATGTTATAGCTCACTGTATTACTCTTCCCATCAGATGTTCTCTCCTGAAGAAGTGGCTATGTCCGAAACCGGTAGAAACATAAGGAAACAACCATTTCTAAGACCCCCGACTATCTTCGGGGATCTATGTCAAGCTCAATGACCCTTCCACGGGGCTGTAACTATTGTTCTTAACCTTCTCTTATGAATTGTGTTTGTTTATACATTAATTGTCCTAATAAATTATGTTTTTTTACTTATCTATGTCTCATTCCTGGGTACCGAGATAGTCCATGCTACATTATCTAGGTAATGGTCTGTTACTGGGGCAGATCTAACCACCCTTTTTCCATCATTGAACTCGGATGATGGCACCCACCCCTACCCCCATGTATTTACAAAATTGAGGCCTTTCCCTCCTTATACATGTAAAAATCATCATTTTTTTGCTATGAAATTACTCAGAACCCCCAAACATTATATATATATGTTTTTTTTAGCAGAGACCCTAGGGAATAAAATGACAATCGTTGCAATTTTTTTATGTCACACAGTATTCAGGCAGCAATTTAAAAAAAAAAAAAAAATTGGAATAAAAAACACTTTCATATATTAAAAAAAAACAAAACACTAAAGTTAGCACAATCTTTTTGTACAATGTGAAAGTTGATGTTATGCTGAGTAAATAGATACCTAAGATGTCACGCTTTAAAATTGCGTACACTTGTGCAATGGTGCCAAACTTTGATACTTAAAAATCTCCATAGGTTACACATTAACATTTTTTAAAGGTTACCAGTTTAGAGTTACAGAAGTCTTGTGCAAGAATTCTCTCACTCTAACGTTCGCAGCGATACCTCATGTGTGGTTTGAATGCCGTTTACATATTCAGGCGCAAACTACATATGCGTTCGCTTCTGCGTGGACGGGGGTGCTTTACATTTTTTTAAATTCTTTTATTGTTTATTTTATTTACACTTTCCCTTTAATTTAATTTTTTAAAATCACTTTTATTCCTATTACAAGGAATGTAAACATTCCTTGTAATAGGAATAGGGCATGGCAGGTCCTCTTAACAGAGAGATCTGGGGTGTATAAATCCCCAGATCTCTTCTCTAGGCCAGAAAGCAGGCTTTCACAATACCCCAGACCTTCACTGTTCAGCGGCTGCCTGCAAGGTGAATATCTCCTAAACCGTACAGGTTTAGGAGATATTCATTTTACTTACAGGTAAGAATTATTATAGGCTTACCTATAGATAAAAATGACCAAGTAGACAATACAACTGCTTTAATACTAAAACAAAGGGTTAAATGCTAGTGTGTAGGTGTTCTGCTCCTGAGTGAAAAAAAAAAGCATGATATAGAACTTAAATCAGGGGTAGGCAACTCTATAGAGGTGGAAAATCTACTTAAACAGCATTGAAGAGACCAAAGATTACCAGGGTGCAAGAAGGAGCTATCCTAGCAAGGCCCCATTAAAAAGTAAGGAAGGTTTAAATAGTTCAGGGGTCAGTAGTATGTAATGAAGAGCACAGGGATCAGGAGTAAGAAATAGAGTTCAGAAGTTAGTAGTAAGACAATGTGAAGGGGTCAGAAGTAATGCAGAGTCAGTAGTATGTAATGCAGAGAGCAGGGATTAGGAGCAAATAACCTAGAGGTCATTAGTATGTGACACATAGTACAGGGGTCAGGATTAGTTGATGCAGACTTCAGAGGTCAGTAGTATGTAATGCAGAGTGAAGGGATCAGACATAATGCAGAGTGCAGAGGTCAGTAGTATGTAAGCCTAGGCTCACATTGGTGCGGGAATGAAATTGTGTGAGTTCAGCTGAACTCGCACCATTTCATTCCCTCATGTCAGTCCCGACTTCAGGTGCGAATTCAGAGACATCTGTGTGGGTTGCTGCACAGATATCTATGGAAATCACACCTGAAATCGCCAAAAGTAGTACAGAAACTATTTTAGGGAATCGGTAAAATGCAGCGTTGCACTGATTTGGACGCTGCCATTGCTGGCAATTGCCGCCGATTTGGCATGCGATTTGACATGTCAAATCGCATGCCAAATCGCACCAATGTGAACCAGGGCTAATATACACTATAAGGGTCAGGAGTAAGTAATGCAGAGTGTCCCAAATGTAGGAATTTCCTTCATTGCTTGATCTGGTGACAACTCTACTACTTTCTGTCTCTGTAACAATGGCCACCAGGAAATATAGAGAGTGAATCTCCCCAGAAAGGATACAGACAACAATAAAAACCTGACAGAAGGTCTAACTCTTTCTCACCCTATCCAAGTTGTAACAGTAATGCCTTTACACACATTTTAATGGAACTGTAAAGTGCTTACACTTTCATTTTTAATATAATACTGTATAATTTGTATATCATATAGTGTATTGTATTTATTATATTGTATGTAATTATATACAGTATATGCACTTGGAGGCAGTCATATTTGTTACATAGTCAGGCACTGCTTTACAGCACTAAACAATGGTTAGGCTTCACTGCTCCTTCTCATAATGCAAGTTAATGAGTTGGCCGACTGATTAAACAATGAAACACAATGTACTCCTTCTGTGTGGCTGATATCTTATCTCAACAGTTGTTAAGAGGGGGGCAGGGGGGGCGGGTAGAATGATTTTTGTTCCTTCTAGTGGCTAATTTACAAATCTTTATGTTTGCTATAATAACATTTTAAAAGAGCAAGCATATAAACATGTAAATATCAAATAAAAAAGAAACGTCACTTTTACTTTAAAAATGATATGACATATATACAATCACTATACACACTATCTGCATTTAATGACCTCTCCATTTCAATCTGCAGAATGCTATCATTTTCTGTCATTTCTAAAAAATGAAATATATCTCCCTTTCAACCATACTTTCAACCATGATAACAATACTTTCCGTGTGCAGCACTTCCCAGAATTCTCACCAACCTTTGGTAATCATGTTTATGGCTATGTTCCCGTCCACCTGGGAATTTTAGGTGTTCCCGCCTACCTTTTGTCTTCCAGGTCTTCCTGTTATGCCCTCTGCAATTAATGATAAGTTTCAAATCCAGCAAGGATGGTGGGAATCTCTCCTAGTGGACATAGCAGATGTACAGGCCTTAAAACTCAGTGCAGGGATAGTGGGAGCCCCTCATGATGGGCACACCACTCAGGAAAGATGGGAACCCTCATAGCGGGCACAGCAGGAGTGCAGAACTGGTAACTCAGCACAGGGATGGTAAGAACTCCTCATAATGGCTAAAGCAGGTGTACAGAGCTGCGGACACGGTGTCAGAATGGTGGGCACCCTACATAAAAGGCACCATAGGTGTGCAGACCTGGGAACTCAGTGCAGAGATCTCACCAGAACAGAGCTTTTACTAGGGTTCCCAAGAGATAGAAGAGACCGCCATGTTAACTCTCCAGCATCTGCCATTCAAATATCTGTTTTGCGTGAACTGACTCTAACTTTTTAAATTATACAGTGTTTTTTCAAAAATCACTCAGTTTACTTATATCTTAGTGAACCTCACTGCTTTGATCTAATGTGTGCACCATCAAACCCCACATCACTAACATTACAGGTAATGAAGAACCTAAAGTGAATGAAAACAGAGTCACAATTTATTACTGATGCTGCAAATGAGTGAGAAGAGGACATGGTGTGTTTTCTTACCTCTGAGCACAAACTTTCATTTTTCAACAAAAAGCCCATCGGCTTGACTAGTGCATTAGACTTAGCGTTCCCTTTGTAAACATGACAAATAATACTGAATAGTATAAAAAAAAACAGTGGTAAAGTCCTTTTAGGTTAAGCCTCCCAGCTTCACAAAGGAAAAGGCGAACGATCATCTCTTGGGCGGGACATAACCTCTAGTAGTCATTACAGCGGTCAAGATTTTGTTTGCGTTTTCACTTTTTTTTGGGGCGGGGCCTTTATAGATAACCATTCTTTACGCCAATCCTTCCATTCTTTACTATCGAACTGACCAGAACTGTTCCTAACAAATCTTGTTTTTCCAGGAAAACATTGCATAGTAATGTTACTCTGGGCTGTCTGGACGGGAAGGGGTTACAATTTCACAAGCAGAAAGTGAACATGTCACAGAATAGATGGCAATGGCCTCATATGTCCAGCCTCATCAATGTTCTGTGACCGCTGGCCTGCTTGCAGTCCCATCTCTAATTAGAGAAAAACAGAGACCTGACAGCAGGACAAGGAGTAGCCAGCTTTTCCCACTGCAAACATTTTTTTATCCGGTGGGTCAAGCTAGCCCTCCTTTGCTTCCCAAGACGATTTCAGGTATGTCAGCTTTTGGAGACATTTGGAATTCTGCGGTCACTGCACCATGTTCACTTTCCAGAGGGATCCCACAGGTGGCTAAAGTCAGTCCGGCCACTGTGGTCATGAGTCAGCTCTTATCGTCAACAGTAAGTTTGTTGAACAGCTAGTGTATAGATAAGAAGGCATGTCTTTAATTCTTTTATACAGGGGGTGAATAAAATACAAAAATAGAAAGAAATGCCCTTTGGATCTTTACAAGGTGAACACTGCTATTATGTATATATTTATTTGTCTTTTGCATTAAGCATTAGAAACACAAGTAGTCCTTCGGATTTGGCCACCTGCAGGCCAACAGCAAAAGAGCATTTGCTGCCTGAGCTTTAGTGCTGCACTGCTCTCCAACACAGTCTGCTTTGGCTCTGCAGGAAAATGAGAAACGATTCATTTTCTCTCTGCGATCAGATGCTGTTATGGCAATTTGATGGAAACTGAGAGCTTGGCCAAATTTTTGAAGGACGGGGCAACACTGGCACAAGCTGCCCAGCAGATCTTCAGGCCAAATCCGTCATCTGTCCCTTCTGCGATTGTTGTTAGTCTCCTGGAGCCAAGTCTGAGAAAGTGGTTCTAATCCTTACTCCACGTGAAACCTCTGACATTTAATAGAAGGTTAAGTTGGCTGCCCTGTGAGTGAATCTCACAATAAGAGAGACAATGCTAGGTTCATTCTTAGAAGACCAAGAAAACATAAGCCCCGATTGCTAGATCCTGTGCAAATGCAAACGTCTCACGACCCAGGTTGTTGCTCCACACTGATTCGCAGCTGCCTAAACTCTGTTTCAATTATCTCACCTGGGAGAGAAGGGAAAGAACCTAAAGGTTCTTGAAACCCTAAATAAACAATCCAGGGTTTCAATTAAAATGGCAACCTCCAGCCAACATGGCCGACATAATGCCCTCCAGTTCTTCATTGCAGACATCAGGCACAAATAATCTCCTATTCCCCAGTCTTATTAGCTGTTGTTCTCAGCGGTGAGGTATTTGAGAGCTGTGAAGCCATAACGACGGGACATGTCCTGCTGAAACTCTTCCTTCAGTGTTTTCAAACAGATTCTATATTGCTTGTTGGAGCGGAACTTGGTGATATCGAAGCTTGGAGCATGTGGCATATGGATCATGTAGGCATTGGGCAGCACTGTAAATTCATATTCCTACAACAAGTGTATAAAAGAGCATTATTATTAAGTGTCAACATTGATCAGAGCTTTATAATCTGGGGTGATCACAAATGACATAAATTGTACTTCAGACATAGAAAGAAAACAATTTCTGTAGTTATATGTTCATTAGCAAAACAATGCATTCATTTATAAATACAGCTACTGGGAACACTGGATTTTGAGCTGAAATTGATATATTTTAAGTCTCTGTATATCAGCATTAAGGCAGGCCACAGGTTGCAGGGAAGAAATTTGTATGATTCCCCTGTTAACACAGACATTGCATACAGGGGAATCCCTCCTGCCGAGACATTGTATTCTTCCTATTGGGGAGCGGGGGAAGCCGTCCCCATCGGCAGATGACAGTGATTATTGCTAGTGGCTATAGCAGCTGCTAGCGATAATCGCAAGTAAATCCGGCAGGCTTGTTGATCATTCAGCCTACCCACGCACGAATCGAATCTCAGCCGGTTCCTGCTGAACGGGCCTTGATTCAAACCGTCTATGGCTGGCTTAAGAGAAGGAGGGACAGCACTGGGAGCCAATTAGGTGTTTAACCACTTGCCGACCACCAGCCGTGGCTTGGCGGCGGCAAAGTGGCTCGTTATCATGAACCGCTGTTACCTTCACTATGTTCTGGGGAGGCCAGGGAGCGGGTAGGGCAGACTCGATCTCCGCCGGCTACCTGCGATGGCTCCCCCGCAGTGAAAGAACGGAGGTCCGTGTATGTAGAGGGGGAAGGAATGTGATCACAGGATTCCTGTATATGGAAGCTGTGATCACTCCCCTCCCCCTGCCAGCCCAGCCCCCATACAGTTAGAACACACTGAGGGAACACAGTTAACCCTTAGAGCACTCCCTCCAGGTTAACCCCTTCACTGCCAATGGCATTTGCACAGTAATCAGTGCATTTTTATAGCACTGATCGCTGTATAAATGCCAATGGTCCCAAAAAAGTGTCAATATGGTCCGACTTGTCCCCCGCAATATCACAGTACCGCTAAAAATCGTAGATCGCCGCCATTACTAGTATAAAATAAAATAAAAATAAAAACCCCATAAAAGAATTCTCGTCATTCGTAAACGCGGCAACGTTTGCGCAAACAAATCAATAAACGCCGTTTGCAATTTTTTTTTTTAACCAAAAATATGAGGAAGAATATAAATCAGCCAAAACCGATGGAAAAAGAATGGGGGTTTTTTTTGGATGTTAGCAAAAAGTATGAAAAATTGGGTTTTTTTTGCAAAATTGTCCCTCTTTTTTTGTTTATAGTGGCGATCAGAAATGACCCAGAGGTGATCAAATACCACAAAAAAAGCTCTATTTGTGGGAAAAAAAGGACGCAAATTTTGTTTGGGTACAACGTCGCACGAACGCGCAATTGTCAGTTAAAACGACGCAGTGCCGAATCGCAAAAAGTGCTCTGGTCCTAAAGGGGGAAATCCTTCTGGGGCTGAAGTGGGTAAACTGAGCAGAGGAATAACTCATCACTGCACTGCCGCTAAGTCTTCTGTGTCCAGTCACAGCCTGGGGGAGGGGAGGTGACCAGGCTGTAATGCTTAACTGCATTAGAGAAAAGTCAGGTCACCAACAAGGCTCTGTAGTTCGGTTTGGCGGTTTATATGTCAGGACTGGATGGACAGAAATACAAAACCTTTTCAGGTAAAACAGCTCCCACATATGTATTTAAACATTCAGGCTACTTTCACACTGAGGCTTTTGAAAAACGCGTGCAAAACAACAAGCGTTATGACCGCGTTTTTGCCGCATTTTCCCGCATTAGCGCTATAATTAGCGCTAACGCCCAGGCGATTTTGAAGCACTAGAATTAAATAAATAGCACATCCCCCTACATTACATCCTGTTTACTTCCTGATATTTTGACCTTTCCACAACCTCTGGCCGTTTTGCTGGCGCTTTTAACGTGCTTTTAAAGCGCTTTACATTCATTTCAATGTATATGGGCGTTTTTAATGCGCTATTTTTAGCGCTCAGAATAAGCGCAAAAAATCATGCTTGGAGGACCTTTTTAAACGCGGCGCCAGCGCGACGCCCCAGTGTGAATAGGTATATTGGAATTAATGGGCAGCGTTTTAGAAGCGTTTTGGAAGCGCTATTTTTAGCACAAAAACGCTAGGAAAGCGCCTCAGTGTGAAAGAGGCCTTAATGTATTTAGCTTTAAGTAAAAAACATGGGGACTACAGGTAGGACACTTTCCTGTAGGATCTTGTGTTCTAATGGAAATGTTGAGAAGCGAACAAGAAGCTGAATGATAAGCAATAAAACATAACATAAACAATGTTTATACCTCAACATACTGTATATACATACACTGATATAATACCCACTCAGGCTCCATGCACACAGGACGTCTAAAAACGGTAGTAGCTTTGTAGTGAGTTTTTCAGCTTTCATCAGCGTTAATGTACTACTCGTTTTCGAGTGTCAGCGTTTTTTTTTGTTTTTTTGTTTCAATGGATCAAAAACAACGTTTTTGGGTGTTAATGAGCGTTTTTAAGCTTTCAACGTTTTTTTTGTGGTCAGAAGAATGACTCTTGAACGCAATTTAAGGGTGTTCTGACAACAGCCCATGAACTCCACTGCTGAATAATGACAATAAACGTCCAAGTGTGCATGGACACATAGGATAACATAGAGGGGAGTTTATGGGCTGTTAAACAAAAAGCCCAAATGCCCAAAAATGATTGTTTAACAGCTACAGTGTGCATGGAGCCTTAGTTATAGGTGCATATCTTACTGTAAATATTTTGCATTATTAATATTATTTTTTTTTTTTTTTTTTTTTAAGTAAAATAAATTAATTTGAAGTCCACCATATTTAAAGCAAACCTGTGTTTTTCGCATGCAAAGCAAAGTAACAGGTTCACTTTAATAGTGGTTCCACCTGCTGCTTTTTCTCACCTTCCTTTCTCAACCCCTGCAGCCCGAAGCATAGGCAGCCCATACACAGAGCGAATTTCTTTCCTGAGACCACCGGTTAAAGGGAAGAAATTAGCTTGATTCTCCCATCAACACATGGCTGAGTCATTGTATCGATCAACTCGGGTACAATCAGCCTGCCAGATTTTACAAATGATTATCGCAAGTGGCTGCCATAGCAGCTAGCAATAATCACTGTCTTCTCCTGGCAGGGATGTTTTCCTCTGCCAGGAGAAGACAGTGATCATTGCTAGCGGCTATACCTGTCACTAGCGATAATCATATGTAAAATCTGGCAGGCTGATTGTACCCAAGTTGATCGCTCAATCAACTTGGTACATCCAGCCTGCCTATACATGGTTCAAATCTCAGCCGGTTCCTGCTGAACTGGCCAAGATTCGAACAGTCTATGGCCGGCCTTAGGGCTGAGGACTCGCTGCCCCTTGCAATGTGTTCCTGAATGACCAATCACCTAGCACCAGCACTGACATGATGCAAGGAGGGGATTGAGGCACATCTTTCCTGATACCTAGGAGCATCGGGTATGTTTTTCGATCTTAGTTTAAGGGAAATAAAAGGAAAGGTAACACTGATAGGATTGCATGGATAAAGCGCATGTTCACTTTAAAGATGAACCAAAAATATACATTTTGCTTGAAATATGTGTAAATATATGTAACGTTAGCCTGGCATACCCAACAACCAGAATAATAATAATTAGTTGTAAACCTATTAATCGTGACTTCTTTCTGGAGAGAGAAGTCACAACAACAACTATGTTGCCAAGTTATACTCATCTGTCTCAATGCCTGCTCCTACACAATTTGCTTTTCCAAAGTGAGAGTACAGCAGCAGCTGTTTGCTTTCAAATGCTCTGTCTCTTATTGAAATTTAGTAAGGCCGGCTAAACACAGTGGTGGCACAATCAGCTCTAAATTTCAGCGCTTCAAAACCACTCCATGGTCCCATTAAGTGATACAAGTAATAAAATCTCCCCCAAAATCAAGGAAAAGTTGTTGGAGTTACCTGTGCATCCAGCTCCATAATATGAGCCACTTTGTTCCACCCAAACCCAACAAATCGTCGGTCATACTCTGCGCAGTTCCGCCTAACGACCACGTATGGTTCAAAATCTGCTTCCCATTCCACCCGGTAAGGGGTCGTCGCAGTCCGCCATTTGGCAAAGTTAGTGGGAGCGTGGCCTTTGGTCCAGACATGGTACCTATGGAAGAGAGCCCATAATTTGTAATATTAAGAGCAAGAGGTTCAAAGCTCCACACTGGTCTGCAGTAAAATTTACCTGTGACATTGAGTCCTCGGTTAAACGTTTGTTTGGCTTGGAAGGACTAAGTATGTGAAGCTAATCTATACCAATGTTCTACCACATATGGTAATGATGGTGCAATATGCCTGATCATTGCACCCTTAATGAGTTTGTTGGACATCCCATTCCAAAACCATGGACAATAATAATATACATGGGGTTGGCTCACCTATAACTATATAGCTATAACAGCTTCCAACCTTCTGGGAAGTATTTCCACAAGATTTTGGAGATCGTCCGTAATAATTTGCGCTCATTCAGTCAAAGCAGCACTTGAGAAGTTGGGTACTTTCATATTGGATGAAAATACTTAAGCCTCGTACACACAGGACGACGATCGTATACAACAGGTTGTACGAACGACCGTTGTATGCGAAATTGATCGTTAGTACGCGCGATTAGAACAGCCGTCGTACGACGGTCGTACAACAGGAATTGTATGAGCAAACTAGAAAACTAGGTAGTACCAACAAGCGGTCATACGACCATTGTATCCTGTGTACAGAGAAGTTGGTCCAACAAGTTGTATTGTGCAAAACACGCATGCTCAGAAGTCAGGAACGGCCGGATGCTAATTACATGCACCTGAACGTTCTTCCTTTGGTCGTACGATCGTGTAGTGCAGTCAGTATGCTAGATACAACAGCCAACATACGATTCGAGCCGTTCGGTCATACGACCGTCGAACCGTGTGTAAGAGGCTTAAGTTTGCCAACAGTGCTCCAGTTTATCTTAAAAGTGTTCATTAGGGTTGAGAACCAGACTTTGTGCATGACACTCGAAATCCTTCACACCAGATTAATCAACTCATGTTTTTTTGGAGTTGGCTTTGTGCACAGGGGCACAGTCATGGCGAAATAAATACAGGTCTTCCCCAAACTGTTCCACCAAGGTTTGAAGCACACAATTAGGGTGATCTACAGTAGATCTCTCCAATAAAAACCTTGGGATTCAAAAGCAATCACCAATGATTGAACATGCTGACACCCAGCGGCGGCTGGTGTGGGAGGGGCGCTGGGGCGCCGCCTCCCCGCCGGCAAAAGACGAAAGAAAAAAAAAAGTCAACCCCGCCCACCTACAGGTGGCGCCGGTACATTGACTTTCTTTTTTTTTTTTTCTTTTCGGCTCCTTGGCTGTCACATGACAGCCAAGTAAGTGAGCCTATTGGTCGGCCATTCAAGCCTATGCATGTGCGCTTGTTCCTGCGGTCATGCATAGGCTGATTGGCTGCCTTGAGCCTCCGCTCAGGGTGATTGGATGAGGGGCCGGGGGCGGGTCACTGTGGCAGCGGAGGTGACTTCCGCTCCCACAGAGACCATGACCGCCCAGGGTTGACGAGGGGGGGACAGCCGCTCTCCGTGTGCCGAATCTCTGCAGACCCAGCGCGCTCTCGCATGCCGAACCTCTGCAACATCCTGCCTGCTGGATGGGGTAAGTGCAGGGGGGGGACTCTGCAATGTACCCCACCTGTGTCACTGGCTGCAAACTGCCCCCACCTATCTCACTGGCTGCAAACTGCCCCCACCTGTGTCAGTGGCTGCAAACTGCCCCCACCTGTGTCACTGGCTGCAAACTGCCCCCACCTGTGTCACTGGCTGCAAATTGCCCCCACCTGTGTCACTGACTGCAAACTGCCCCCACCTGTGTCCCTGGCTGCAAACTGCCCCCACCTGTGTCACTGGCTGCAAACTGCCCCCACCTGTGTCAGACGTGAATGGGGTAGGTCGTCCG
>BLSH010324238.1:742963-756060 GCA_018402905.1 Glandirana rugosa | reverse complement strand
CTGGGATTTGATGACATCATTTCAAAGAAATCCGCGAGGTACACTGACGACGGGGTCAATGTCGAGTTGTCCAGATTTGTTCCTTTCTTTTGAAAGACCTACATTATGTGGAAAATGTTTTTTGCATACCCAACCATTTAAGAAATCATGGGGACTCACAGCAAAGTTTGCAACACATAGAACATAGGAAGAATGTATTACATCCAGAAAGTTTTCTTTCCTTGTTTAGACCTGTTGAGCTGTAACTGGGGCAGCAGTCACATGGAGCGCCTAAAGAAACTTTACTACAGTAGTTTAGGGTCAATTTTAGTTTAGTTGTTTTTAAGTTCATTTACACATAACTTAAGCTTCATAACTTTATCTTTTTACAGTTATGTACCTCCATGTTATAATTTGTAACCATGATGTGAGAGCTTGGAAATGTCTTAAAGTGGAAGTAAACCCACCACCCACCCAGTATAAACTAATGACACAGTATTAATGTATATATACATCCAAGCCTCCTGCATCTATCCCTACCTTTCAAATGTCCTTCCTGTAAGCACTAGCAGCTCTGTAAAACTCTGAAATCAGTGGGTGTCTGTGTTTGCTGGAGTTTGGTGGGTGTGATGTCACAAACCTCCCCACCCACTTCTATACTGAGACATTGAGGAGGGAGGGAGTGGGCGTGTAAAACTTTCTCTGCTGTGTGAAGGAGATAAGCAAATTGCTTGTCACTCACAGAGCAAGGGGCAGATGGACTGTGTATTTCCCTGTTAGTCAGACTTTCTCTTCCTGAAAAAAGATAAGCTCATTACTCACAGTTGGATTAACTCTTTGTGGCAAGACTAGGCACAGATGACATAACATGCTATACTCTACCAGGCAGAATTATTAATTTTTATTTTTTTTTCGGGTTTACATCCACTTTAAAATATGTGAAAATTCTGCCTTTTGCTCTCCCTCTCTGGTGCTTTGTGCTGTCAGATCCACACCCCTCAGTACAAGGAACCTCACACAGACTTGCACTGCAAAGAAAGAGAAGGCCCTTGTATGACCAGGTCTGTTATAGAATAAGGATTACCGAATGCATTGGATCTAACTGGTGCCTACTGGACTGCACAGTCCTATTCAGAAACCCTGCATAGCTGCTGTAACAGGAGAGTGAAGATAAGACTATGAAAATAACGTTTGTTATGCCTAGTACATACCATAAGAATACTGGACAGATGATCGTCCATTTTTTTTGCATGCTAGTCTCCTACCGAAAACCAATAGGTAATAAAGTTACAAAAATTCTTGTCAGACGGAATACAACTTTGGAAGTGATGTGATGTATTGTATTGTACTGTAATGTATTCTTTTGTTTCCAAGCGTATGTGATCTTGGCCACACTATTTTTTTCATACAAATACTATACTAATTACACAAAAATAATTAATTCTATTATCGTACCAGAACATTTTTGTGCTTGTCCCTTTGGGTATTTTTACATGAACTGTTGTGATCGGCTCTCAAAAGCTGTGCACTAATGATCAGATTATGAGACGAACGCTAAGAACTGTATTTTTCGTCTGATTTTCTCATTCTGTGTACTAGGCATTAATGTAATGTCTGTGAATGAATATCTATTTCTGTGTCGTTAATTGGGCTTTTTACTATATGTAATCTTTGATTAACAAAAAGATGATTGTAACACACGATAAAGGATTCCCAGGGTGCTATGGGTTAGCTGAATGAATAGCACAGTAGGTGCCGCTTGCTTTGAGGCTTTGGTTTGTCTGACTGAAATCTTGTTGGGAACTTATAAGGAAGCAATCACTGGAATGAGTCGTTAACTTGTGTACATTTCAGATTGTGCTCTTGAAGTCTGTAACAACAGGCTTCACAGCAAACTGAGTGCCCAAAAAAGCAAAAAAGCTTACAGCCCCACCTGCAAGCTCAAAAAGAGAATATAAAATATTAATAAGCATTATTTCAAATTTATCTGATCAAAAAGATATATATTTTTATGTATTTTTTGTGTCCCCAGAATAAAAAATAGAGAGATTAAAAATATGCCAACATAAAACTCAATATTCCTGATATGTCCTGTTGTACCATGTACTTGCATGAAAATGTATCCTGTTCTCTTTGTATTGCTGGGAAGCCTGATCTCCCCCAATGTTCAGACCTGTGCTGGCATGCCCCCCACCCCTCTCCCCCTGCACAGCCATTCACTGGGCAAGTTAGTGTGCTGCTGCTTCTCCTCCCCCAGCTCTCTAAGATCCTTATGCAGCTGAGAACGATACTGACCTGTCCATGGAGAGCTGGGCCACCAGTGTAACATCTGTGTTGTCCGGTGTTGGCTCGTATTCATAGTGCAGAAAGTAGAGGTGAGTGCGGTGGACTGTGAATCTCTCTCGCCTGAACTCATAGCACAAGTCATCCTCATCCAGCTCAGACAGCTGTTTCTGGAGCTGCAGACAGAACATTCATAAAAAAGAAAAAGAATCATCATCAGTCACAATAAGATTTTGAAAGAAGCGGTCAAAACGTATTAAGCGGTTCAGTAAAAGCTTTCCATAGTCGGCAGGGCTCATTATTGCCCCCTATGGGAGGTCTGCACTGCCCATTGCCTGGTCCCTCCCTGGCCAGTGCTTGAGTCCGCCATACCAATGACTGGGCTGCATATGATGCCTAAATTATGCTGGTTCTCTGGTTGATTAGATTTATGCCTCACCTCAATTAAAGCAGAAACCAGACTTAAATATTGTCTATGTATATTCTTAGTTGAATCATGGTATCGTTTATGTATTTCTTCCAAATTTGCTCCGTAATCCAGCTTTACAATTCTCCTCCACTTTTTCTGGGAGCTTCCTGTAATAAAGACCGATCACTGCTGCTGTTTCTCCTTGTGCAGAATGACTGGTCTTGTCTCCACCCCCTCCTGTAGGCATCTGCAGGCAGCCTGCAGTGGGTGGGACTTCTGAGCTCCACCCACAGTTCTGCTCTCTGCACAGGCTATGTACGGCATAGTGATGAGGTTACCGCTACTTTAAGTCAGTGGCCCGGGATAAGTATGGAGATCAGAAAAGTAGTAGAGACATCAGAAGTATTTATCTGTACACTTGCTCGGAGTCAGTGATAAAAAGTATTGAAAGCTTAATAAAGCAGTCCCTTTTTATAAAGCTACTTATTCAAGTAGAAGGGTCTTGGCCAAATTTGAAAAGGTATGGTGTGGCTGTATTGCTTCTACAGACACAGTTTCTAATTGAATCCCTATGTATCTATTACCTGTTCCTTGGTACGGGTTGAATGGCTAAGTGTAAGGTGCTCCTGGGGTGAGGGGTTTTGTTGGCCTGTTATTTTTCAAGGATATAATCTGATGGGTTTTTTTCTGGGATCTAGTTCTCCTCATAAGGGGAGGTGGGGGGCTTCGGGAACTGCAACAAATGTTTTACCACATATGGTTGAGGGAGGCGTCATCACGCCAGACTAGCTATATACTTGCCTCCTGCTGGAGGTTCATATTTTGTTGGGGCAACTGTATTTCCTTTTGTTATGTTTTGTTTCAGTTTTTATTGTGATGGGACTAAATGTTTCCGCTGCGTGGGGTTTACTTTTGTATACACTGTTTGCAAAATCTCAATAAAATGTAATGTACAAAAAAAAAAAGTATTGAAAGCAGTGGGTCAGCATAATACCCAGGCAATTCACTTTTTCTAAAGAAGGGCTGCAATTGCAACCCTTTTATTTTTCTATAGATTGATCTAAAACTTTCTGTTAAATATATTCCTCAGCGGACAAAGCATACAGTCAGGTTCATAAATATTGGGACATCGACACAATTCTAATCATTTTGGCTCTATACACCACTACAATGGATTTGAAATGAAACGAACAAGATGTGCTTTAACTGCACACTTTCAGCTTTAATTTGAGGGTATTTACATCCAAATCAGGTGAACAGTGTAGGAATTACAACAGTTTGTATATGTGTCTCCCACTTTTTAAGGGACCAAAAGTAATGGGACAGATTAACAATCATAAATCAAGCTTTCACTTTTTAATACTTGGTTGCAAATCCTTTGCAGTCAATTACAGCCTGAAGTCTGGACCCATAGACATCACCAGACGCTGGGTTTCATCCCTGGTGATGCTCTGCCAGGCCTCTACTGCAACTGTCTTCAGTTCCTGCTTGTTCTTGGGGCATTTTTCTTCCTGTTTTGTCTTCAGCAAGTGAAATGCATGCTCAATCGGATTCAGGTCAGGTGATTGACTTGGCCATTGCATAACATTCCATGTCTTTCCCTTAAAAAACTCTTTGGTTGCTTTCGCAGTATGCTTCAGGTCATTGTCCATCTGCACTGTGAAGCGCCGTCCAATGAGTTCTGAAGCATTTGGCTGAATATGAGCAGATAATATTGCCCGAAACACTTCAGAATTCATCCTGCTGCTTTTGTCAGCAGTCACATCATCAATAAATACAAGAGAACCTTGTAATGCTTCACTGATGAGGTGGTATGCTTTGGATCATGAGCAGTTCCTTTCCTTCTCCATACTCTTCTCTTCCCATCACTGTGGTACAAGTTGATCTTGGTCTCATCTGTCCATAGGATGTTGTTCCAGAATTGAGAAGGCTTTTTTTAGATGTTGTTTGGCAAACTCTAATCTGGCCTCCCTGTTTTTGAGGCTCACCAATGGTTTACATCTTGTGGTGAACCCTCTGAATTCACTCCGGTGAAGTCTTTTCTTGATTGTTGACTTTGACACCCATGCACTTACCTCCTGGAGAGTGTTCTTGATCTGGCCAACTGTTGTGAAGGGTGTTTTCTTCACCAGGGAATTAATTCTTCAGTCATTCACCACAGTTGTTTTCCATGGTCTTCCGGGTCTTTTGGTGTTGCTGAGCTCACCGGTGCGTTCTTTCTTTTTAAGGATGTTCCAAACTGTTGATTTAGCCACGCCTAATGTTTTTGCTATCTCTCTGATGGGGTTGTTTTGTTTTTTTCAGCCTAATGATGGCTTGCTTCACTGATAGTGACAGCTCTTTGGATCTCATATTGAGAGTTGACAGCAACCGATTCCAAATGCAAATAGCACGCTTGAAATTAACTCTGCACCTTTTATCTGCTCCTTGTAAATGGGATGAGGGAATAACACACACCTGGCCATTGAACAGCTGAGCAGCCAACTGTCCCATTACTTTTGGTCCCTTAAAAAGTGGGAGGCACATATACAAACTGTTCTAATTCCTACACCGTTCACCTGATTTGGAGGTAAATACCCTCAAATTAAAGCTGAAAGTCTGCAGTTAAAGCACATCTTGTTCATTTCATTTCAAATCCATTGTGGTGGTGTAGAGAGCCAAAAAGATTAGAATTGTGTCGATGTCCCAATATTAATGGACCTGACTGTATATAACAGCCAGGCAACTAGCATTTTTACAAGTGGAGGTTAAAAGTAACAGCCTCCATGCTTCCCTTAAAATAAAAGTTTAAAAACATGGCTAAGCTGGCTATCACAGCCTAGCACCTCACTAATGGCCAGCATGGTCATCCATCAGTGTGACAGGCCAATAGGTTGGGTCAGCTTGGGACTAAAGCGGGGAGTGGCAGAGTTTAGAATCTGAACATCAGGATTCAAAGCACCCAGTGCGTTTATGAAACTAATTTCTTCAGTGACAGGCACACTTTAAATAAATATTGTTGTAAAAACTGGAAAAAAAAAAAAATTATATGATATAGCTTTTTTGAATTTTATTTTCTTTGTAATGGTGGCAGGGCCGGGACAAGGGGTGGGCGGGTTACCCTGGGTGAAGTGAAGCAAAGAGGCAAAAAATGGATGCAGGGTGGTACACTCATTCTACAGCATTAATAGTGTAGGAGGGGGGCACAATTCTGGATCCTTGCCCCGGGCCCTGGACGACCCTGCCTTGGTACTGAATGGTGGGCACAGAATCCTCATCCTTCTGCTTATGTAACTGGTTCACTCCATTTCTCAGCAGTCTGGTTGGGGGGTTTAGATATATTTTTAGGCATTGCTGTTGATAATCTTAGGTTTAAGCAGTAAACCTTTCTCCCAGAGTGTGGGTAACAGGTCACATATATGTATTTTGACTGTGTATTTAAGCTGTTTCCTCAGAGTTTAGCTTTAAATTGTCATCAAAGTTCTTCACAGTTCTTAACTTGTGGCCAACCAAACAGCTCTCTTCTTTGATGTTTTATGCATGGAGAAAGATCTGCTTAAAACTGCAATAACACATAGAGGCAATGCGTTAATGGCTGTTCGGACCCAGAAATATCTATCGCTCTACTTCTGTACAATTACAGAGGAAGACTCAGACGAGGACGTTTTTTTTGATGTTGCATAAGTCAGCAATTAAACTCCTCTGAACCTTACCGCATCAGCCCTGAGCAATGTTTTGATCGGTCTTCCTCACACGCTTAAAGCAACACTTAAAAATCATCCCCCACATACATGGACCTGTTTATATACATGTGAAATTGTTACACCTCTGCTTTTTTTATATATATATCTAAAGTAAAACCCTTTTTAGCTCTGGAGGGAGGGTGGACAGATCAATAGCTCTGTCAGGTTTGATTGTGAGGCATAAAAAGTTTAATGAGAGCACAAGAACATGAATCTAAAGGCCCATACACACGGTACAATTATCGGCGGAAAAAAGACGTACAACAGCCTGTCGTCCGATAATCCGACCGTTAGCACGCACCATTCAACAGCCAATTTTCAATTATCGTCCGACAGAAGTTGTATGAGAAGACTAGAAAACTTTTGTCTGCCAACAAGGCATCGTCCGATTTTTGGCTCGTGTGTACAGAAGTTGGCCAAACAAAAGTTGGAAGTGTAAACATGCATGCTCAGAATCCAGGAAGTGTTCGGTCGCGTGAACCTGCGTCCGTAATTCACAACTGACATTCACCTGAACTTCCTCTTTATACGCTCCTAACACGTCACTACGTTTGCATTTGTCAGGCGATAACTTGACTCACGTCAGTGTCTATACAAAATCACGGACAGACAATTTTGAGAAAAGTTTGAAGTGTGGTCGTACAACTATCGCATTGTGTGTACGAGGCTTTAGAGTCCAAAATCTCTTAATGTTAATGTAATTTCAAAACAACAAAACAGAGAACTCCCAATGCGTTTTGGGTGCTTGAATGTGAACCCCAGGCAGAAATTGTATAACATTACTGTAAAAGTCAATTCTTACCTTTAAACTATTTTTATTACATAGTAGGCAAGGTTGAATAAAGACAATAGTCCATCCAGTTCAAACTGTGTAGGTGTGTGTTTGTAGAAAAATAATTTGCCATATCCCTGTATATTGTTTTTGCTAAGATGCACCTCCAAGAGTCTTTTAAAACTATCCATACTGCCTGCTGACACCACCAATTGTGAAAGAGAGTTCCACATCCTTAACGCCCTGACAGTGAAAAACTCCCTACGGAGCTTAACCACTTCCCTACCGCCATATGCAGAATGACGGCCGGGAAGTGGCTCTGTTATCCTGATTGGGCGTCATATGACGTCCAACAGCATAACAAGTCGGCATGTGCCCTCGGGGGCGCGCATCACGGTGATCGGTGGTGTGGGGTGTCAGTCTGACACACCACATCTCCAATCGTGGTAGAGATCACGTGATCAGCTGCGACGAATCACAGCTGATCACAGTATAAACAGGAAGAGCCGTATATTGGCTTTTCCTCTACTCGCATCTGTTCTCCTGATGGGGGGGGGGGGGGGGTCTGCACTGATTGTTTATCAACGCAGCCCCTCTAGGATCACCACCCAGGACCACCAGGGAGCCGCCCAGGACCACCAGGGAGCCCACACAGGGAACCCACCCAGAGACCACCAGGGAGCCCACCCAAGACCACCGGGTAAGGGGCACACAATAGGCAATAGGGATGGCACTGTGCCCATCTGTGATTCCTGCCGGTGCCTCCTTATAACTGCTGCCTATTAGTGCCGCCTATCAGTGCCCACCAGTGCAACCCCATCAGTGCCACCCATCAGTGCCACCTATCAGTGCCCAGTGCCACCTATCAGTGCCCATCAGTGCTGCCTATGAGTGCCCATCAGTGCTGCATATCAGTGCCACCTATCAGTGCCCGTCAGTGCTGTTTATCAGTGCCGCCTATCAGGGCCCATCATCAGTGCTGCATTTAAGTGCCTCATCATCATTGCCACCTCATCAGTACCGCCTCATCAGTGCCACTCAGTACTGCCTTATTAGTGCCCATTAGTGCAGCCTCAGCAGTGCCCATTGGTGAAGGAGAAAACATACTTATTTACAAAGTTTTATGATGGAAAAAAAGACAATTTTTTCTTTTAATTGTTGATCTTTTTTATTTGTAGCGCAAAAAGTAAAAACCCCAGACATGACCAAATACCACCAACATAAAGCTCTGTTACTGGGAAAAAAATGATAAAAATTTTGTTTGGGTACAGCGTCGCATGACCGTGCAATTGTTATTCAAAATGCAACAGTGCTAAAAGCTGAAAATTGGTCTGGGCGGGAACAGGCGGGATGCCTGGTATTGAAGTGGTTAAGGTTAAACCGCTCTCATTGTGTGGCCCCGTGTCCTCTTACACTGCCTGGGATTGAAAAGTTTCATACCTACGCTGGAATCACCATTGAGATATTTGTATATCACTATCATATCTCCTCTCCAGCGTCTCTTCTCCAAGGAGAATACATTTAGCGCTTGCAGTCGTTCCTCATAATTTAGGTCCTCCAGTCCCCATATTAATTAAGTTGCCCTTCTCTGGACTCTCTCCAGCTCCAGCATTTCTTTCATTAATAGCGATTTAGGCACTGCGGAGTCACTAGCTGATTAATTTTCAAAGGACTGTGTCCCCCTAATTTCCCCTTAGCAAGACTAGCAGTTGCCACTCCTGCTGTTCTTGTAATATTGTGCATATAGTTCTCTTTGAAGTGGCAACATTGCTACTCACTGTAGTGGAAGGACCCAAAGGTCTAAACTGCCCAATGTGATGGTGTTATTTGATCAACAGACCAGGGATCTCCTAGTCTGTCCCACCAACCATGAGTCTTCTAGTCTGTCCAGATCACCCACCCAACCACATTCATGCCCACTACAGTACTCATGGCATGATGGGAATTGTAGACTGCATCAGCGATGCTGCTCAGTGATGTCGTTGTATCAATGATTCCTCCTTTGGATGCCCAGCAACAGCTGTATTTTATGAATGAAATGGAAGGAGTCATGCATTTATAAAAGAACTTTTTCCATAACCTGTGGAAAAATAAAGACGTTCTTAAATCACTGAGTAGGGTCAGAATTGCTAACTCTCCCACAGTTCAACTTTAAATATCTCCCCCTTGTTCATGGCTATAAAAAATATAGAGAAATACTTGTAAACATAAAAACTCCTAAAATAGTTCAATTCATATTAAAATGTATATACTGTATATCACAACTAAATTATCCATAAACTCTAATAAAACCTACAGGACTATAACAGATTTTAAAAATAAAAAAAAAACACAATTGTTTTAGCAATAAAATGCATTGGGAGTGTTTATTCCTAAAACCATCATGTTTATTTCTATTTGTATCATTTACAACCAATGTGTTTTCAGGGCTCAAAAATCTCCCCCTACTTCAGGTCTAAAAAACAGAAGCAAAATTGGTTGTGAAATGATTATTATTATAGAAAATATTGTATAGGTTTCTATATTTCAATACATATTAAAATGCACAGTGTTAAAAGATTTGGACACTGATTTATTTGGTTTGGCACTTTCATTCGATTATTTAAAAGTGGATACTGAAACTCTGGGCCTCCTAGATAAAGGGCACCCAGTTTTACTGAAAGCTGCCTCACCGCAGCCATTGTACCTCAAATGAATCTCATTAACTTTCTTTAAAGCGTTACTAAACCCAGGACCCTGCATTCACTATATCTGGTTTTCCACAGTACACAGAAGATAGAAATGCAGTTATTATTATTTCTCATCAGCAGTATATAGCAGTCTTGTGACTTCTATCAGTGTCTGGTTAAAGCTTGTAGGAGAAGTTTTCATTCTCCTCTGACTGTCCTTTGAGGCTGCAGGACCCCTGACCCTCTGTCTGGACAGTGTTGTTTGGTCCTGTGCTAATCACATGCACTCTCTCAAGAAAAGAAAAATCTCTCTAGCAATACACACCAAACTGAGCATGTGCTCAGCTTGTACCCCAGCCTCTGTACTGTCAGGGGATGGATTGGGGATTCTGGAAAAAGGGGGGATCAGAAGAGACAGGATCAAACAGCCTTTTTACACAAGGCAGAGGATTAGGTTCCGCAGTGAGTATAACAAGCATGCTTTACTGCATATACGCACTGATTTTACTGTTGTGGGTTTAGTATCACTTTAACCATGAACTACTGTTCTATCAATGAAAGCCTGACAGAGCTTCTAAGATCCCCCCCCCCCATTCTATTAAAAAAAAGTTTTGGCCTTAGATATAATTTTATTTTTTATATACTTTAAATGGCTGTTCTGGGAAATGTCTCAACTCAGTCTGTCTACATTTTACCTAAAGTGGAAACAATTCCGGGTAAAACACTTTGTCAATAGGTTTTGCAAATTTAATTCGCCATGAATGTTGAGGAAAATCTTGCTTGCAATCCTTACTGAAGTTGATAGACAAGAGATTGTGAAATAAATTGCATGGGGGGTGCTGGGCACTGCCCTAGAGGACGTGTACCAAAACAAAACATTTTTTTAAAATTCCATTTGGCAGAAAGCAGCAATTTTAGTAATGCAGAAAGTGAATCATTACAAATGCAAAACTGCATTAAATACAATGACATGTTTGGGAGTGCCCTGACCCTGTTTTTGAAGTGGCACATCTGTTTGATTTATACAATTTATAGGCCACAGGAAAACTAACATTTACAAAGACAAAAGTGTGTTCAAATTGCCAGCAAAATGACAGCTCCCAGACCTTCATTCTGTTTGTAACCAAAGCAATTGGGGATCATCTTCATCTATACTAGATACAGTTGTCAAAAACAGTGTGTATGTGTGTGTGTGTGTGTTTTTTTTAACAGTTCTACAATTTTTTTTGTGAATTATTTGTTTACTATTGTGGTGTCTGTGACTGGTCACAGTGATCACATAGTACATTACAAACCACAGCTGCCCTGTACCATGTGATAGCTGTGGCCAATCACATCAATCACAATAGCAAAATGTGAATCATGAATGAAACCCATTTATGACAGTTAAAACTATTGGTTTTACAGTGATCATCACTGTAATAAACATTCATATTGTAAAAAACGAAAAACCTCCATCACCATCAACAAGGGGACAAGCTGCTTTAGGGGTGTTGTCAGAGCCCTCCGCTCCAAGGGCATATGGCCTGGTATGGTTCAGGAGGGGGGCACTCGCTCATCCCCTCCCTTCCTGACCTGCATGCTTGGGTAACGGTCTGGTATGGATTTTGGGGGACTCCATGCTATTTTTTAAAAATGTTTTTGGCATGGGGTTCCCCTCAAAATCTATACCAGACCCGAAGGGCCTGGTATGCATTGGAGGGGACCCTACACCATTTTTTCCCCAATTTTTTTATTGCCTGCAATTTTTTTTTTTAGATTCAGCTGTCAACGGCGAACCCTGTTGACAGCTGATGATTCACTGGTTGTTAAGGATGCGACGGCCGCCCACTCCTTAACAGCCATGATGTTTACTGGTTGTTAAGCTTAACAACTGATACACATTCCAAAAATACCACATGACTGGACCACTACTTAATTTCCGCATGCATTTAATTATTTTTTTTCCTTCTGTGAATGGATTTTAATGCCTGTTCATGCGGTATTTATCGGGCAGTTTCAATGTTTTTCGGTAAATACTGCAAAGTCTAGTAAATCACATGAGATATTTAGGCAAAATGTGTCCTGACAGCTACAGTCAGGTCCATACATATTGGGACATCGACACAATTCTAATATTTTTGACGCTATACACCACCACAACGGATTTGAAATGAAACAAACAAGATGTGCTTTAACTGCAGACTTTCTGCTTTAATTTGAGGGTATTTACATCCAAATCAGGTGAACGGTGTAGGAATTACAACAGTTTGTATATGTGCCTCCCACTTTTTAAGGGGCCAAAAGTAATGGGTCAGATTAACAATCATAAATCAAACTTTCACTTTTTAATACTTGGTTGCAAATCCTTTGCAGTCAATTACAGCCTGAAGTCTGTAATGCATAGACATCACCAGACGCTGGGTTTCATCCCTGGTGATGCTCTGCCAGGCCTCTACTGCAACTTTCTTCAGTTCCTGCTTGTTCTTGGGGCATTTTCCCTTCAGTTTTGTCTTCAGCAAGTGAAATGCATGCTCAATCGGATTCAGGTCAGGTGATTCTTTCCCTTAAAAAACACTTTGGTTGCTTTCGCAGTATGCTTCGGGTCATTGTCCATCTGCACTGTGAAGCGCCGTCCAATGTTCTCAAGCATTTGGCTGAATATGAGCAAATAATATTGCCCAGAACACTTCAGAATTCATCCTGCTGATTTTGTCAGCAGTCACATCATCAATAAACACAAGAGAACCACTGCCATTGGCAGCCATACATGCCCACGCCATGACACTACCACCACCATGCTTCACTGATGAGGTGGTATGCTTTGGATCATGAGCAGTTCCTTTCCTTCTCCATACTCTTCTCTTCCCATCACTCTGGTACAAGTTGATCTTGGTCTCATCTGTCCATATGATGTTGTTCCAGAACTGTGAAGGCTTTTTTAGATGTTGTTTGGCAAACTCTAATCTGGCCTTCCTGTTTTTGAGGCTCACCAATGGTTTACATCTTGTGGTGAACCCTCTGTATTCACTCTGGTGAAGTCTTCTCTTGATTGTTGACTTTGACACACATACACCTACCTCCTGGAGAGTGTTCTTGATCTGGCCAACTGTTGTGAAGGGTGCTTTCTTCACCAGGGAAAGAATTCTTCGGTCATCCACCACAGTTGTTTTCCGTGGTCTTCCAGGGTAGGAATTTTTCTTTCTTGCGTGACCACTCGAGTCGTTGTGGTTTTCTGGACCTTCTGGTGCCTTTTGTTGACACCACCTACTGGCTTCTTAAGA
>BLSH010324238.1:728050-740266 GCA_018402905.1 Glandirana rugosa | reverse complement strand
TACACGGCGAGCAGATGGCATCGTGCAGGCTCGGCTTCATCTTTGTGTAATAAAATTTCAGACGTTGCAGCTGGTCAGAAGGTGAATTTGCTAAGGCAGAGATTTGTCTGATGGCCTCTGTGGGGCTGGTCAGTGACAGGAAATTCACAGCATGTTCGGGGCAACCTGAGAGACAAATGTGATCAGATACAAATGCTGCTTAATTAAATTGTTACAGCACAAGAATATCATTAAGATGGATACTCGGGCATTCTCACCTTCACAATAACACTGGCAGTGGCATCGCCAATAAATAGCCTGTAACAATGAAATGCTAAGTTGCAATTTTAAGTGCAAAACGTTTTCTTTAGTTAAAATGTGGAAGGGTTAGAACCACTATCGGGTTATTGCTGAGTGTGTATGGAGTAAAGGGCCAAAAGCCTAACCTATCAAGACCAGATTCATTTTTTTAAGGCTTTTGTATCATAAAAATACACCCCCCTTCTTGACCAAAGTTTTAACCATTACCTACTACCCTAATTTCCCTGTTAACCTTGTATCCCTATTGTAGTCGCAAATCCCAGAGTGTCTTCTCAGCTAAAACCTTATTAGATAGCCGAACAAGCCAGAGATAGAAGAAATTAGAAGTTGGAAGAAGTTGGAATAAGTTATAAGGTAATTGTGCGCAGAAGCATTTAGATCTCACCTTAGATCTAGTGTTGGCTGACTCCAGATCCTTAACCAACCTTTTATATCTTTATCTCTGACACATCAAAAATGCTCTACTATCCCAATGCCTGGTCAATGTCTGGTGTATATATAATCCAGACAACCGCGATTATATGTTGTATTCTGCCCCACATAACTTATGCTCCCGAATTGACTACTTACTGGTCCTCTCAATCCCTGCTTCTGGATGTAAGCAACACTGCAATCGGTACCCAAACGATTTCCAATTACACAACAGTTACCATGGACAATGCCTCCCCAAAAGCATGGTACTGGAAGTTAAATGACCCTCTAGTACAAGAGGGGCCGCTGTGTTCAGAACTTTCTACCTTGCTCTCCCAGTGCTTTTCAGATAATCATACCCAGATTCCACCCCACTTATTCAGTGGGAAAGCCACAAATGTATTATGATGAGATATCTTATCTCAAAGGCCACGGAACTAAAGAAAGGCTGGAATGCAAAATTGCAGGCACAGTAAGAAGTGACTGCGCATCTTGAACTAGCTCATAAGGAACCCTTGTCACGGTCCGTTGCCACTGTGAAATTGTTGTCAATTCATTACGACACTAAAATACGCCTTACCACGCTTTGACAAGCATACTATGAAATTGGAAACAAACCAGGTAGACTCCTGGACCACTCCCTGAGGGAATTATCCCTCAAAACGTATATTCTGTATGTAGATGAAGGAAAGGGTAAATGTTGTCATACCTTATCGGCCATATCCTCTGTGTTCCAAGAATACTACTCTATACTGTAAAACTTGCAGGTTCCTTCAGACCCTGCCTCCTTGAATTTGAAGATGCAGCAAATACAGGAGTATCTGGCTGAGCCAGGGATTCTGTCTGTCTTGCAGGCATGGCAGAAATGGCTGTTCCAGCCATTGGATAATTTTACACCCTCATTCCTGCAGGAGTCTGATCGCCCACTAACCTGTTCATGCAGATTGTCAAGGAAAGGCAAGATTGGTATTTGTATACTTGTGATGTATTGTCTACTCAAATGTTTGTACTCATACCTGGCTTCCTTGAGATTTATGTGTTTGTAATTTGTTGATGACTTTGGACTCTCTGCCCTGTCCGAATGAAAAACTTGAAATAAAGAATTAAAAGAAAAAATAAGTAGAATTCCTGAGAAAGTGTAATCCTAAAAATGCTCCCTCTCACCTTTGCTTAAACACCTATGCTGACTAACCAGTCATGTGATCTCCCCCCCCCCCCCCATGTCAGCCAGCAGCAGGAGGTGGAGAGAGCATTCAACAACTGGTAATGCCTGGGAGCAGTGACGTCACCCATAAGCTCTTATGGCCCATCCACTGTTGGCACTTCCTCCTCTCCCCTGCAGCCACGCTGGCTAACACAGGGGAGTCAGATAACGTGACTGGACAGGAGCAGGCTGAAAATAGGTAAGTATATAAATCTTTCTTACACAGGTTAGTCAGCATAGGTGTTAGGAAGTGGGAGGGAACATTTTTAAAGTGGTTGTAAACCTCAGTCATGAAATCTGAGGAAAACCAATATATCTGTAGTGTTTACTTATCTATCTCCAAAGTTCTAAATGTTGTTTCTCTCTGGTGCTCTGTTCCTCTGTTATCAGCTTGAATCACTTATGAGAAGTTTTCCTGACACATGAGATACAATTTGTGTCTGGGAGGGAGATCAGCATGCAGCTTATCTATTCAGAACACAGTTCTTCTGCTGTGTGAAGGGGTGTATGTTTCTTTCCTCCAATCAGCTCTCACACATTGTAACTGCAACCTCTTCGCCCCCTCCTCTGTGCTCCTGATAGATGGAGAAGGATTTTAACATTTTTCTGCCCATTTGAAGAGGTGCAGATAAACAAGCAAAACTTATGTAGGAGGATTTGTTTTATCCCTATGTATCATATGAGGCTGTTCACTTCACTGGGTATATGTGAGGGTTTACAACCACTTCATGATTAGTTAGGTTTAGCCTTAAATTCTACTTTTGAAAAAAAAAAAAAGACATATATTAAGACAGTTGACACTGCCAGGTACTACAAAGAGATTGCCGGGAAAGTGGGGGCATTAACATTTTGTTATGGACCCCATGATTCATAGTTACACATCTAACTTTCAGTTTGAAGTTCTACTTACATTTTCGCTGTTAATGTCAGTTTCACTGGGACAGCCGAACAGCTCCCTCCGCAGGAGGTTCCCATCATACTCGAGGAAGGTCAGGTAGAGGTTGCGGAAGAACTCCACATGCTTGTTTTTTACCCGAAGCTTTTTTGGAGAATTCCAGTGGATGACCTGTGACAGTAAAACGAACACTGAAGAATTGCAGACGTTATGATGCTCCTCCCTAGGTGAGCATTCACAAGTGTGCACCTAAACAGTTAGTTTACATTCTCCACTCCATGCAAACACAAAATGAAGCTGTTTATGAGTGACCAACAAGAGTTTTGATTTAATTTTGTCTTGTGATAACATTGTTATTTTTTGGCTGATTTTGATTGACATTTGTAAAAAAACACCAGCAATCATGTGTGTAGAAAAAACTGCTATTGCTGACCTCTCTTTCTGAAAATACTTCCTTCCTGGCAGCCTTATCATTTCAATGATTTTTTTTTCCTCTTTGTTTCTTTCTTTTTTTTCCCTTTATATTCGATTTTATTTCATTAAATTTTTTCCATCTTGAAAGATATAGTTTTTTTTTTTTACCTACTACAAGAATGCAGATAAGGGTTTTTCCATTTTCTTGGCTGATCAGCATACCTGTTTTGTACTTTGGCTTAGTGACTTAGAAACTATTGAAGCCTGGGGATCAGGATAACAGCCAAAATTTAAACAGCATTTTTAGAAGGTTGTCTATCATGACACATTTACATTAAAGCGGTAGTAAACTCCGATACTTTGTTCCTATATTTCACATAATTCAATGTAAATTGTTATTGTGAATCCTTGCACCGCCATGTTAAAGCATATATAATGTTTCTTACATGAATAAACTTTATTTTTGTGAAAGCTTCTTCTCTGTAGCAGCCGCCGCCATATTGACTCCTGTCTTATGCGTCCAATACCATAATAACGTCTGGCCTTACTCCGTCTCCATGGCCATAATCTCGTGCATGCGCAGTACTCATCGATCCAAGCCTTGTTTTCGTTACGGGGCTACCATGACAACCACGCTCCGCCAATCTGATCCGTTGCCCTCGCCGCCTCATCAACCCCTGTGACGTAGCGAGTCACATGGGGTTAAAACTCTCGCGGGATGTCGGGGCTGATGCCAGGCAAAGGAAGTGAGGTAGCCCCGGCACGTAAACACCATTTTTCCGGCACAAAGAGCTTGCCGGAAATGTGGGAATAAATACGCATGCGCCAGTGATGTCATTAATCGATACAGGACCAATTGCACAGAAAGGAAGGAGGTAAGAAGCGATTAAAACAGAGCAGCGTGATGACTATTTTAGAATGAATAATATGGGGGAAACTTAACTGCATTGGGTTTACTACCACTTTAAGGTGGAACATCAGACAGTGATAAAAAAAAAAAATCTAAATTGACCCTCCCCTAGCTGATGAAAACTAAATTGCTCATTTTTTTAGGGTATAAATTAATACAATGTAATACTCACCTTACTCTATGGTCTAGCCCCCTTCTCTTCAACACTGGAAGGGGCCTCCTACACCATCAAATACAATGCAGGGCCAGCAGCCGTGTTACCAGGATGGAACATGGCTGGTGGTTCTGCACTGTATGGCTTTGAGGGACCAGGCATCATAACTGACACCAGTGGGGAGAAAGACCATGAGGCCATGGATTAAGGTATATACCGGGCTATGTTTAGACATTTTTTAGACATTTGTTTAGACATTCACTTTTCAGATGCATTGACAGGAGGTGAGGAAGTGATATGTTGCTTCCTCACCATTTGTCTTAACCCCCTAAATTCTGCACCACAACCATGCACATGCAGTGAGTTAAATGAGCTGAACGCGATAGGGGGTTTAGTTCCTGTGCCGGCTGCTGCCTTCGCTGTCTTGGGGTGCGAGGATTCATGTCTGTAACATCGGGTCTAGAGTAGGATAGTTTCCAGCCTATGTTGGTTCTTATATCCCATATCATTCCTGCAGGGCTGTCGGTGGGGGCTGAGGGCCTCCCTGCCACCCCTAATGGGAACATACTGTGGCGGGGGTCCTGTCCCTCCCCACTTCTCTGTTTCATTGTCCGGTGTAGTTAATGGTATGGGTGGCATATTGAGTAGAGGTTTTGGTGAATGGTTAGTGAATGTTTGGGGCTGTGTTACATTTTGCTGGGGGGTTTATTGGGAAGATGAAGTAAGATGTTGAATCCGGGATGATGTGGAGAGGGGATTCGGCTTTGTGTCTGTTCCAGAGTTTAGGTTAAGAGTAGTGATTAAAGACAGAAGTAGAGTTCAGAATGTAGGTCAAAGATCAAAGATCCCCCTGCTGCTCCCCTCCTACGGTTCTATTTTTATTAGAAATTCATAAAGAAATGCCATCACATTGGTGATAAGGAAAGCGATGGTAAATAAGACCTCTTCATGTTAGAGTAAATTATTGATTGCGTCGTGTGTAATTATTGTGTCACCTTCTTCAGACAATTCTGCGACAACATTTGGAATTCTGTAACTGATATTTCCATTACTCTCCTAATTTCTCTAAACAGCTTTTCAGCCTGTAAAACTCTGCCACTTCGCAGAAGAGATGCTTGCAAAAGTTGTGTCAGAGTTGTGACAGATTTAAAAACAACTTACTGATATAGACATAAATCTGTTCTGCCATTTGTTGCACTACCATACATTTACGTAGTGTCTGCGATACTTTATTTGCACTAACAGTTACATTTTCAGGATATGCTTTTGGGAAGTACTCCCTTCTTCTAAGATCCAAGCAAATAAAAAAAAATATCACAGTCAGTTACTAAACCCAGGATCCTGCATTCACTATATCTGGTCTCCCACAGTACTGCTAAATACCTTTTCTCATCAGCAGTACATAGCAGTCTTGTGACTTCTATCAGTGTCTGGCCAAGCACTGGTAAAAGCTTGTAGGAGGAGTTTCCATTCTCCTTTGACTGTCCTATGAGGCTGCATGACCCCTGACCCTCTGGACGGTGCTGATTGGCCCTGTGCTGATCACATGCACCCTCCCAAAAAAAGAAAAAAAAAAACTTTCTAGCAATACACACCAAACTGATCATGTGTAGAGTGCCACGAGGCTCTGTAATATCAGCAGATGGATTGGGGAAAGTAAAAGAAGGGGAGGATCAGAGAAGACAGGATCAAACAGCCTTTTTACACAATGCAGAGGATTAACTGCTTAGGTTCCACAGTGAGTATAACAAGCATGCTTTACAGCATATACAGACTGATTTTACTGTTGTGGGCTTAGTAACACTGGGGCTGATTTGATAAAGGCAACTAGACTGTGCACTTTGCAAAGTTCAGCTGCACTCTGCAAGTGCAATTGCACCAGAGTTGAGTAAATGAGGTAAGGTTTCACTTTGCAAAGCATACCCAATCACGTGCCAGAAAAAATAAAAAAACAGCACTTTTGCTTGCACATGATTGGATGATGAAAGTCAGCAGATCTTCTGCTCATTTATTAAGTCTGGAGCAACTGCACTTTGCAAAGTGCACAGTCAATTTGCCTTTAGTATATCAACCCCATAGTGTTGTTGCAAGAACACTAATATGGCTACAATCACCTTCTTACACTACCACAAGACAGATTTCTTTAAAAAAAAAAGTATCGACCACATTCTTTGGGCTCATTTAAACAGGTGGTTAGGACGAAGGTTAAAGCATGCTGCTGAGCCACAGTTTTACCACCACTCGCCTAACGAAAAGTGTGCAGCCACTCAAGGCTGTACAAATGCTGCTGCAAAATTTAGACCACTTGCCAATGTCACATTTGGCTGCTGAATGCAAACTATTTATGTGTATGGGGTTGCAGTGCGTTGCAAATAGTTGCAGCCTTTTTAGGACTAAAAAAAACATTGAGGGTGCAACATATCACCTCCTCATCGCCTGTCAACAGCCCACCATAGATCGTTTTCAAGGGCTGCCGCACTTGAGAATGAGCCCTTAATAAAGTCCAAGGACTGAGTTTTAATGGAGAGATAAAAAACAATGTGTGGAATAATTATGAACAGCTGTAGTTCCAGAAGGTGACTCCTTGTCTTATATTGCGTCTACATAGGTAGTCAAAGAGCTGCATTTCCTGCATACTATAGAATAACCTTTAGAATGCAGCTGAAATGTCATTAAGGGATATTTTGCACATTTGACTTGTTAGACTTGTTCGTACTGCTATCCACCTCTGCTGACTCTAGCCAAACGGTCCTGCTGCACGGAATTTTATGGGATATGATGACATCTTGGCAAGGGGAGGAAGACGGAGATGCTTGTCTTGTGATCAATTACTGGGGCCTGCATGGGGAGCACCTGGGACGGATTCCAATTCAGGACTTTGGGAAGGTGTCCGCCACCATTAGAATAATGATATGGCAGAAAATGTGCTCAGACAGCATGCCGTGATCTACAGGCTCTTTAGGATCAGCACTGCTTTCTGAAATGAACCTGCTTTCTGACAATCACTGTCACAGAGCAGCCCCTCCACCCCCAAGCATGGTTGTAAAGGCAAACGTTTTGTCATATTTATGCATTCTCTGCATTGAGGTAAAAAAAGGTTAATGTTTTGTCCCCCCCAAAATACTTACCTAGGCCCGATCTCGATCCAGCGCTGTGCCTGAGAGCAGCGGAGCTGGTCTCTCTTTCCTCACTGGCTCAGACACAGCAGTGGGAACCACAGGCTCATATTACTGCTAATCACAGCCTGTGAAGAAAGAGTGGGGAGGGGGGTGGGTCTGAGCTGCACTGTCTGCGTCTATAGGATCAAGCATACTTGAAGTGGCTTCCTATGGTGGCACGCTGAGAAGAGGAGGATCCAGGAGCACTGGTGGGGGACCCGAGAAGAGTCTTTACAATCACTTTAAGAGTTCATTCACAAGGGGCATCCAGGTGGCAGTAAAAGCAGGCTGTTGAACTGTAGATTTAGCACTTTCTGCCACCCTAAACAAGGGCACGTAGCCACTCAGGGCTGTACAAAATGGCATGGACGCGATGCTTTGTGGCTGAAGCAAAGATGGCATATCACATTCGGCTGGCAGCACCTCCACCGAATACAACTCATTCAAGTCAGTGCAACAGGTTGTAGTGTAGTGGGTCAGGATTTTCAGGGTTAAAACAAGCAGTGAGGAGGTATCTAGGGGCAATCATATGCAGGTAATCTCTCCATGAGCGATTGTATGTGATCAGTCGCTTCCCACCTACAACTAATCACAAGGACCCCCCACTGGGTCTCCTGCATTTAATCGCAAACAGCCCCACTTGCAAGTGTGGCCAGGGCCTTAATAAGCATCTAGTAGTACTGAAGCCTGCTACAGCTTGTTTAAAATGACAGCCAATAAAGATCTGTGTTTATTCTTCCCAACTGGAATCTAATGGTGCTTTGAGCTGCTTCAGCTTTGCTGAAATCTTTTCAAATGTTCTGTAAAAGCTTGCTGTACTCACCGATCTTATAGATGCTAAAGCCTTTGGGGCACTGGTGGCTGGTGCTAAATATTTGGGGGGCAAACTAACCCCCCCGAGGGGAGAAGGACGGGAAGCCGGTCACGGCAAGTACACTCCCCTCTGCCCTGTGGGAGACGGTCGCCATCTTGGCACACTCCTCGTACGGTCCAGGACCGCTGGCAAAGTAAGAGTCCAGGGCTGTCACATCCCTCGCGGGTCAGCTGTGAGGAGGCTCTGATGGCTGGGCATGCTTTAGCAGGTGTGCAGTGACGAAGTCCCTCTGTTAAAGCGCCAAAAGCCCGGGTGGAAAAAGGAGCTTACCAGATGCATGTTCAAGCCACGCCCCATGTCAACTAGCAAATATTCATTCACTATTGTCACACAACTAGGTGGGCTCAGGGCGCAGTGCTCTGTACCCAAGCCCACCCTTTTTTGAAGCCAATTAGAGCCTCAGGCTCTAATCATGTGCTTCAAGAAAAAAAAAAAACCCCATTGGAATCCATGCGTCTGGCACCCTGCATGTAGATTAGGGGCCGGGCACATGGATTAGGGGGGCGGCTCCCCTGAGCCCCGTATGGACAGGCCGCCACTGCTTTGGGGTGGATTTACTAAAAGCATATAGATGGTGTACGTTGCAAGTGCAGTTGCACTCTGCAATGGCATTTGCTCCAGAGCTTAGTAAATCAGGGGAAGCTCTGCTGACATCAACACACATGCAAGTAAAAATGCTGTTTATTTCTTTTCCTCTGTGTGATTGGGTATTCTTTGCAAGGTGAAGTTTCACCTCATTTACTAAGCTCTGGAGCAAACGCAGAATGTGACTGCAGTGTGCAGTCTATTTGCCTTTAGTAAATCAACCCTAGTGTGTGCAGCAAGCTCATGCAAAGTATATGTAGGCTTTCTGCATGCTTCAAGTAGCTTTAATGGAACCTTTAAAGAAAACCTCATATCAAGTGTAGGGAGGGTAAACACAAGTCCTTGTGTGAGTGTTTACTGTCACTCCTGCTAGCAGGCTTGCATCAAGCTTCAAGTGTTGCTGAAGTCTGCTAGCAGTAACTTTTTTTGAAGTGACACTCAGCAGTCCCATTAAGATCTGTGTTTAAAGTGATACTAAACCGAGGACCCTGCATTCACTATATTTGGTCTCCCACACTACACAGAACATGGAAAGGCAATTACTTTAGTAAATATAAACTGATAAATACCTTTTCTCATAAGCAGTATATAGCAGTCTTGTGATGTCTATCAGTGTCTGGTTAACACTTTAGGAGAAATTTTTAATTCTCCTCTGATTGTCCTATGTGGCTGCAGGACCCCTGACCCTGTCTAGACAGTGCTGATTGGCCTTGTGCTGATCACATGCACCCTCCCAAGAAAAAAAAAACCTCTCTAGCAATAAACACCAAACTGAGCATGTGCAGAGTGTCCCTAAGGCTCTGTTCTATCAGGAGATGGGTTGGGGGCTGTGGAAGAAGGGGAGGATCAGAGAACAAAGGATCAAACAGCCTTTTTACACAATGCGCAGGATTAGCCCCTTGGGTTCCACAGTGAATATAACAAGCATGCTTTACTGCATATAATTTACTGTTGTGGGTTTAGTAACACTTTAAGCTCCCTAAACTGGAGCCCAATGGTGCTTTAAAGAGACCCTGTCGCTAAACCATTCATTTCAACAACAATCCTTCCCTAGGATTACATGAACCTTTAAACGCCTCCCTTGTGTAGACATCGAAAAGTGCTGAGATTGCTACTGGGCATCACCATCTTAAATGTGATTTCAGCAGCCCCAGCAGACTCAGAGCTGTCACTCAGTAATACTGTACTGTAGTAGTCTTTTTTTTTTTTTAGAAAGTTTTTGCAAAGCAAATAAAAAAATGTTAATGGAAAGGAAAAATACCATAAAGAAGCAGTAAAACACTTAATTTTCTCTGCTAGTACCTGCAGTTTTTAGGTTGGTGACAGGGCCTCTTTATAGGTTCAACTAAGTTTGCTCAAACCCAAATATTTTTCAGAAGCTTGTTGTATAAACCGCTCCTAAATAAGCTGAAGCCAGTGTGAACAAGTTATTAGTAATGATGAATCCAACATATTCTTATACATGTTCTGCATTTAAAGTGGTTGTAAACATCAGACATGAAATATGAAGTAAGCATATCCTTCTATATTGTGTTCTTGTCTCTGTATGCTGCCTCATTCCTCTGCTGTCTGCAGGAGTAATTTCTGACAGGTTTACCTGTCATTAAAAGGTGACAGGGGAGGGAGCTCCAGCACACAGCCTGTGAATGACAGCCTCAGCTCTGTTCCTGTGCTGTGTGAAGGGGTGTGCCCTTTCACCCAAATTAGCTCTCACTGAACCATGCAGAGTGTAACTTCAGCTCACCGCCCCCTGCTTTCTGGAAGCTCAGACAAGCTGTATAAATTCATCACTTTGAATGGCTGTAGAGAAGAGAAGGCTGCAGATAAACAGATACAATGCATGTAGACCAGGATATATGTGAAGGTTTACAACCACTTTACGTTACCAGTCCGTGTTTTTGAATGCCTCGATCTGTAGGTCCCATTCCAGTAAATTCAAGGAGATTCTAGTTAACCACTTGCCGACCGTGTAATGTATATACAGGGCCGCAAGTGGGATCCATTATTCTGGGTGGACGTACTATAACGTCCTCCCAGAATCACGCTGCTGTGAGCCCCCTGGGGCACGCACCTGGGAGCATCCGTGACCGCCGGGTCCGTGAGACCCGGCGCATCATGGATCACGGTAAATGGCCGCTTGCAGCGGCCGTTTACCACGTGATCAATCCGTCAAATGACGGAGCATCACATGTAAACAAGCCGGCGGAAGTGCCGGCTTGTCTCTCCCCTCTCCGCACCGATCGGTGCAGTGTGACAGGAGAGGGGGGAGAGAGGAGATGCAGCGGTGCTGTGGGCAGGATCTGAAGTGCCCACAGCACCGCTATGTGTCAGGCAGGGACCCCCATCCACCCATCCAGCCATGCTCACCCATGCATCCATGCTCACCAATCCAATCCTGCTCACCCATGCAGCCTCATCCGTGCTCACCCATCCAGCCTCATCCGTGTTCACCCATGCATCCGTGCTCTGCCATACATCTGTGCTCACCCATCCATCCATGCTCACCCATACATTCGTGCTCACCCATGTATTTGTGCTCACCCATGCATTCATGCTCAGCCATGCATCCGTGCTCTGCCATCCCTCTGTGCCCACCCATGCATGCATGCTCACCCATGCATCCGTGGTCTGCCATCCATCTGTGCTCACCTATGCATCCGTGTTTACCCATCCAGCCATGCTCACCCACGCATCCATGCTCACCAATCCAGTCATGCTCACCCATGCAGCCTAATCCGTGCTCACCAATCAAGCCATGCTCACCCATCCAGCCTCATCCGTGTTCACCCATGCATCTATGCTCCACCATCCATCCGTGCTCACCCACCCATCCGTGCTCACCCACCCATCCGTGCTCACCCATCCATCCGTGCTCAGCCATCCATCTGTACTCACCCATGCATGCGTGCTCACCCATGCATGCGTGCTCACCCATCCATCCGTGTCCCATCTGGTAGTCCGTAAGATCCCCGTATGTAAAGTTTAGATTAAACTGATGGATAATGTAATAACACTCCGCGACACCACCGTGACTACCTGTGACATCACCGTGACTACCCACGACATCACCGTGCCTACCCATGACATCACCGTAACTACACAGTACCTACTCTTGACTACACCATACCTACTCGTACTTACTCCGTATTTACTCGTGCTTACCCCCACTTATTCGACATCTACCCCTATTGACTCGTGCCTACCTACCCACTCGTGCGTACGTACCCACTCGTGCGTACGTACCCACTCATGTCTACCTACCGACTCGTGCCTACCTACCCACTCGTGCCTACCCACCCACTCGTGCCTAC
>BLSH010324238.1:715151-727969 GCA_018402905.1 Glandirana rugosa | reverse complement strand
TCTGCGGAGTCACACTTGACCGAGATTGTTCTGTCTTTTCATGTTTATGGGGGGTTTACTGGGCAAAAACCTTTCATCTGTCAGGTTGCATAAATCATTCTCCGTACAGCTCAAAAAACTTCAACAGTAAAAAAGGGTGTTAAGAAACATTTTAGTTCTAAAAAAAAAAGTGTTTTAACAGTATAATTGTCTAATAAAGAGTGTGGGTCGTATACGTATGGTGTTTAATGAGGGGTTTTGAGTAAGACGATGAGGAGGACTCATACCCCTATGGTGTACACACTCTGAAAATGTGTCGGACCGGTGTATGTCTCCGGATTGTACGTCCCTCGTGGTAGAACCTGGGGTAAAACCTTTCATTTGTGGGGTTGCATATAAGATACTCCGTAATACTCAGAAAACTTTTTTCATTTTCTTTCCACATTTTCCAAAAACTTGTGGAAAAATGAACCATTCAAAAGACTCATAATGCCTCATAGAATATACGTTGGGGTGTTTACTTTCCAAAATGGGGTCCAAGATGGTGCTCCCTGCATGTTAGGCCTCTGTATGTGGCCAGGCTGTGTAAAAGTCTCACACATGTGGTATCCCCATACTCAGGAGGAGTAGCAGAATGAGTTTTGGGGAGTAATTTGTGGTATGCATATGCTGGGTGTGAGAAATAATCTGTTAATATGACAATTTTGTGAAAAAAAAAATCTTGATTTTACAAAGAATTGTGGGAAAAAATGACAACTTCAAAAAACTCGACATGCCTCTTACTAAATACGTTGGACTGTCTACTTTCCAAAAACGGGTCATTTGGGGGGTATTTGTACTTTTCTGTCTTGTTAGAGCCAGTTCACACTGAGGCGTCTTGTCAGGCGACTCAAGTCGCCTGACAAGTCGTCCCCATGCGGTGCAATGGAACCGTTCTAATAGGAGCGACTCAGGTCGCTCCGACTTAGAAAAAGGTTCCTGCACTATTTTCGGGGCGACCTCAGCGCGACTTGCATTCTATGTAAAGAAGTCTCCTTGCAAGCCGCGCTGAGGTAGCCTCGAAAGGGGCGACTTGCCGGCTCTTGGGGTCTCAGGAAATGAGATAGGCCGTCAGTATATCAGGTGTGATCAATTTTCAGTGATTGGCACCATAGATTGTAGCTCTATAACTTTCTCAAAGACCAAATTATATCCACTAATTTGGGTTATTTTTACCAAAGATATATAGCAGTATACATTTTGGCCAAAATTTATGAAGAAAAATTACTAATTTGCAAAATGTTATAACAGAAATAAAGAAAAATGCATTTTTTTTACAAAATTTTTGGTCTTTTTCCATTTATTGGTCAAAAAATAAACACCCCAGTGGTGATTAAATACCAGCAAAAGAAAGCTCTATTTGTGTGAAAAAAGGACAAAAATTTCATATGGATACAGTGTAGCATGACTGAGTAATTGTTATTTAAAATGTGAGAGCACTGAAAGCTGAAAATTGGTCTGGTTAGGAAGTGGGTTTAAGTGCCCAGTGGTCAAGTGGTTAAACATGGAGCATTTAAAAATGCTCGGTGACATCTCATGCATCAATGTGAATGAACATTGACACAAGGTAGAATCCACTTTTATTTACTTAGGTGGCTTTTAATTTGTAAAGAAAAAACAAAAAAGATTTTTCAGCATATAGTAGAATTGTGGGCTTTCAAGCTGCTACAAAGCAAAAACATTCCCTGTCATAATACACCAGGCCTCTAGATGGCAGAAGCGTTCCCTGTACAGAGCAGGTTCCCCTGAATCTTGAAAAAAGAAATTCAACTAACCTTCAAATCTCCCTCATTTATCTGTAAGTCACTATTATACAGAGCTGTCAACCTCAAGCTGCAAGACTGAAATCGGAGAGATTTGGGCTGTTTGACCAAGAAAATTAAAGTCATTTAACCTCTTCGTGGCTGGAAGCCGGGAAGAGTTTGATTGAACGTGGTTATTTGATCAGTCAGCTCTTGGCAGCCTGTATTGATGGCTTGTAATTAGTACAAGCTGATGGTTGGTCAAATGTTCGACCGAAAAAAAAAATTGAGTACGCCAAGCGTTCTGGGAATAGTGTGGTTGGGTTTCGCACAATCTGACTTTTTCGATAGTTGGTTTCTTGAGACCTCCGTTGTTTCTGTACAGGGGAAAAATTCTGTTTTGCTTATAAAAACATACTGAGACACTTGACAAGATACAAGATTCTAGTTAACAAGTGCTTCTCTACCTTGTACCTTGTACAACAGGCATTATCACTTTCTTCAAAGAACATGCTGTACAGTGTGTGAATAACAAGATACCAGCATATACAGTAGTGGGTGGCGGGCAATACATGTTAACCTATGACAATGCTCCCGCTAAAGTGTATCTAAACCAAAACAGCCAAGTGGGCTCCTGGCTTGCTATATTTATATACTCAGTGAGATCTCCCTGACATAATTGTCCATGTTGGGGCTTTGGGTGTTTCTGCCCACCTTTGTGTGTTCTAGATCCGCCTTTTATATTCTCCGCAATATAAAATGAATACAAAATTCAGCAGAGATGGTGGAAACCCCTCATAATTGGCACAGCAGGTGTACAGACCCAGGAACTTAGCACATGGTTTGTGAGAACCCCTCATAAGTGGCACAGCAGGTGTACAGAACCAGGAAATTAGCACATGGGTTGTGAGAACCCCTCATAAGTGGCACAGCAGGTGTACAGAACCAGGAAATTAGCACATGGGTTGTGAGAACCCCTCATAAGTAGCACAGCAGGTGTACAGAACCAGGAAATTAGCACATGGGTTGTGAGAACCCCTCATAAGTGGCACAGCAGGTGTACAGAACCAGGAACTTAGCACATGGGTTGTGAGAACCCCTCATAGGTGGCACAGCAGGTGTACAGAACCAGATACTTAGCACATGGGTTGTGAGAACCCCTCATAAGTGGCACAGCAGGTGTACAGAACCAGATACTTAGCACATGGGTTGTGAGAACCCCTTATAAGTGGCACAGCAGGTGTACAGAACCAGGAAATTAGCACAGGGGTTGTGAGAACCCCTCATAAGTGGCACAGCAGGTGTACAGAACCAGGAAATTAGCACAGGGGTTGTGAGAACCCCTCATAAGTGGCACAGCAGGTGTACAGACCCAGGAACTTAGCAAATGGGTTGCGAGAACCCCTCATAAGTGGCACACCAGGTGTGCAGACCCAGCACTCAGTGCAGGGATGGTGGGAACCCCACATAATGGTCACAGCACGTGTGCAATGATGGTGGGAACTGCTCAGAAAGGGCACTGCAGATGTTCTGACCTGTAAAGGAGGAAACATGCAGTGAAAAGTTGGTGTGGCCAACTTCCCAGGGCAGTCGGCAGGTATGTATAAGGAACTCTCAGATGGTTTAAGCCTTCAGAATCTACCTAAGGCCCCTTTCACATGGGCCTCATCCGTTCAGTCACGATTCAGTGTATATCAGTTTGCACATCCATCTTCATTTCAGTTCAGTTTACATCAGTCTACATCTGTTTTTGCATCTGTTTATTCTTAGGCCCCTTTCACACGGGGCGGACTGTGGCTGTGATCCGCTTGCTCAGCAGAAGATCTCTCCTCTGATTCCTGCTGAGCAGGCGGACAACAGGTCCGTGTCTGGTCCGCTCATGCAGAACGGACACAGACCATTCTTCTCTATGGGTTGCCGGATGTAAACGGACCACCTGTCCGTTTACACCCGAATGCCATCCGATCTGATCCACCGGATGACGAACGTATCCCCATCCATCTGTTTTTGACAGATCGGATTGGATGTAGGCAGGTGTAAATGGGCACATGTCCATTCCATAGAGAAGAATGGAGGTTCTGATCAGGTCTGCCTGAAAAACTGACAAGTGGACCTGATTGGAACGTCCCTGTGAAAGAGGCCTTAGTTATTGCAGAGACCAATCATAGGAGACAAGGAGACAGGTTTCTTACATAAAAACGGACATAAACAAAATGGTTGGCATCCTTTTACATCCAATCAGATCCATCTAAACAGTAAAGGATGCAGCCTTGTTCTGTTTAAAAAAAAACCTGAACGAACACAGATGTAAACACAGGATTATCCATTTACATCCGCCCACATATAGACAAACACTGTGATTCATTCTGAATCCGTCTGAAAAATGGACAGACAGATCTAGACTGAATGCCTGTATAAAAGGGGCCTAAATACATAAATATCAGTTTTGGGCCTCTAACGAGCACAACAGCATATATATTCGGTATATGGCACCAATTCAAACAGAAAGGGGTTGTTTTGCTGAAGGCAAATAGACTGTGCACTTTGAAAGTGCAGTTGCTACACAGCTTAGTAAATGAGGGAAAGCTCTGCTGACTCCAATCATATAATCATGTGCAAGCAAAAATGTTTTTTTTTTTTATTCTCCTTGCGTGTGATTGGGGGTGCTCTTTACAAAATGAAACGTCATCTTATTTATTAAGCTCTGGCACAACTACATTGCAAAGTGCACAGTCTACTTCCCTTTAGTAAATCAATCCCACTATTTTCTTTTAGTAAACCATCCCTAATGGCTTCTCTGTTTAGATAGACAAACAGACAGGGTGGACAGATAGTAGATACAACTGGACAGATATGCAGCATTTTTAGATGCATATTTGGCCTAGGGGCATACAGGAATGACTTGCATGCATAGGTGTGTTCAGCCTATTGCATTAGGATGGGCACCCCAAAGCTCAATCACACATGCCTTTCACTGCAGCCTCAGATGCACGGGACAGTGAATGAATGGGAAGTGCTCTGTGTTGAGCGGCTTCCTGTTCATTAATTCACCAACCGTAGCATAGTAAATACAGTTTGCTATGCTACAGTTATGAATGAACACAGTGAGTGTGTTCACTGTGTTCATTAAGAAAAGGAAGGTGCTGGTAATTGACATATTTACTATACCCTTCCCCCACTCTCCATCCTGAATCATTCCCCCACAGCATCTGGGGGGGGGGGACAGCACAGTGGTGTGTGTGTGTGTATGGGGGGGGGGGACAACACAGGGGAGGGCCCAGGCAGTTGGGGGAATCATCACGGCATGTAGTGATTAGGGTGTGCCCTGGCACATCTGGCACACCCCTGTGCACGCCTATGCTTGCATGGCTCTGCCCACTCTCCTAATACAATGTAATCACTAACTGAATGGTATTTTTTATCAGTGCAGTTGATCTCCTACAGCCTCTGTCTGCCTACACAGACTCCAGTAACAGCTGCATGATATTTCTGAGAGCAGTTTTCCTTATGGTGACACCAGTGGACCATGGCTGCATAATGTGTGTTGAAATGGCCATTTGCAGCCTCCATTCTGTTGGTGGCCTATATGACAACGCAGGAGCACTTGGAAGGCAGGGACAGAACGTTGTCACCGTATGACAGGAAAAGCCTAAACAAGGATCTTCATGGCAGGATCAACAAGTGTTATTTTAATGAAAGCTGTCAATTTAAAATCATTGAAAACAACTCTTGAAATGAAATTAACATGTTAATGCTTATATTAGATTTTAGTGATGTTTACTTCTACTTCATATATGGGATTGTGATGAATGTGAGACAAGCAGATACCTTATGCTTTAAAAGGCTCTTCTGTGCTTGAGGCAGTTCTACCAGCAGCATTTCAAAATGCCTTTCATGATTCAATGAATATATAATTGCAATAAAGGAATTTTTTATATTTATTATCCGTTTTCATTGCCACTTGCAGTAATTACCTCTTCTATGAAAATTGGAGCTTTCCCTTAGCTAGACTCACAAAGAAGGCCCCAGAACAATGCTTACAACTTCTATTCTTGCTGAGCCAATACCATGAGGTTGGCGGATGGTACCAGACTCACCTGGAAGCGCCCCGCAGCTGGCAGGATCAGGGAAACGGTTTGTGGTGTACTTGTGTGTTTGTTCATCCTGCTTCTCCTAATTACTTGAGGCATTTAGGCAGAAATTAGTAAAGCAATTAGGCTGCCTTCTTAGCGCTGAAAAATCTGTGTCTCCGATGTGTCATTGAACGCTCTCTGTGTGACACGGCGGTGACAATAAAGGTCTCAGCACCTCTTAACGGGGAACTGAACCCAAAAAAGCAAAGTTTAGGGTCCATTAACTTTGTAATGTGGTACGATTACCAAGGTGAGTAATGTCAGTGAAGCTGGTTTTGTTTTTTTGTTACAGGATTTGTTGTATTTTAGGTTTGAATTGTGTCAAAACGGTGTGACTTCTCTGCAGATCGATATACACTCATTAAACAGAAACAATTGCACTTTCAGGATGCCCAGGTTCCTTCAATAACTACTACGTGGTCAGAAGGCAATTATGTTCCGGAAAGTGTTTTTGTTAAATATTTATAGAACACAACGTTATGTAATATGCTACATGGTTGAATTAGGTGATATCATTTGCAGCATGGTGATTTCATGGTTAGCATGCCTGCCTTGCAGCACTGGGGTCTATTGTTGATCTCTTTCTATTTGTATACAGGATTTATATAGCGCCAACAGTTTGCACAATGCTTTATAATACAAAAGCAGAACAGTAGTTTCAATGCAATTCCATACAAGAGGGCTAGGAGAGCCCTGCTCCTGAGAGCTGACACTAATAGGGAGGGCAAGTGTTAGGTCCTTTACACACGGGACGGTCTGTCGGCTTACACCCGACTGTCATCCAATCTGCCAGACCGACAGACAGGATCAGATCGGATGTTGACAACTGTAAAAGACACATGTTCCTTGACACCAGCTACTCCACAGAGGAGACTGGAGGGTCCAATCGGGTCCAATCGGATCCACCTGAAAAACTAACAAGTCGCCCGTGTAAAAGGACCCTTAGGTGGCATCTGGTGGTCAATATGTGCAAATGTGAAGGCGGCAATCCTTGAACCGCCCCCCTCCTCTGTGAGATGGACGTGAAGGCAATCAGAGGCCTTACCATAGGAGGCAGGGGGAAGGAAGAGCTGGGCTATTGCTTCTCCTCGCAGCCAAATAGGAAGTGTGTCCTGAGACCCGGGGGGGGGGGGTGGTCTCAGGGCACAGTGTGGGTGGGCTCGGGGGGGAGTGTGTCCTGAGACCTGATTGGCCAGGAAGTCCTAAGATTCCCTGGCCAATCGGGTCTCAGGACAAGCTTCCTGATTGGCCGGGAGAAGACTCAGGAAGACAATAGCGAATATTAATTTGCTATCAGGGCCGGTGCTACCATTAGGCAATCTAGGCAGCCGCCTAGGGCGCACTGCTGCCTAGGTGCGCCTGGCCGCTGGTTTCCCTCAGCATCTGCATGCTCTGCAGCATGTAACTAACTCAGTCTCAGGCAGCTGCTCCGTCTGACCGGTAGTGTAATTAGAGGCGCAGCGCAGCACTGGCGCCAGCGCTATAGGAAACAGAGCCGATGCTTCCTGTATAGCGCTGCCTCCTGTCACATGGGCAGAGCAAAAAGGGTGGAGCCAATGGGGCGGCAAAATGAGGTTTCGCCTAGGGTGTCAAAAATCCTTGCACCAGTCCTGTTTGCTATTGTCACACAACTGGGTCTGCGCCCCAAACCCACCCTTTTATGAAGCCAATTAGTGCCTCTGCCTCTAATCATGTGCTTAAAAAAAAAAAAAAAAAAAAAAAAAAAACCTCATTGGAATCCATGTGCCCAGCGCCCTGCATGGAGATTAGGGGCCGTGTGCGTGGATTAAGGGGGCGGCGCCCCCTGCGCCCCTCATGGACGGGCCGCCACTGGTAGAAGATAGCAGAGTAGGAGACAGATTGGGGAAGGAAGTTCAAGAGGATGGGAGAGGTTCTGGAGAAGTCCTGAAGGTGAGCGTGGGGAAAGATACAGCTAGAGCTAGAGAGCAGGAGGTCTTGGGAGGAACAGAGAGGGCTGTTTGGGTGATGTATTAAAACAAGATTGGTGATGTAGCCTGAAGCAGAGTTGTGAAGTCTGAATGTTGTTAGGATTTTACATTCTATTTGTTAAGCAATCGGAAGTCAGTGGAGGGATTGGTAGAGAGGGGTGACAGACACTGAGCAGTTGGTAAGGTAGAGCCTGGCAGCAGCATTCATGGTAGAATACCAGGAGTCTATCAATATTTCCTGAACCAGTGACCTAAATCAAGCATACAAATCAGGACAGTCAGACTGAAGTCTAAACCGTAAACTCCTGAACTGCGTATTTGTCCCTGGTCAGTGCCCTTGACAGCTGTCATAAGACCAGGTGTCCTTTTTGGATGGTTTTCTCTCACCTAACATAACTTTTGGACAACTGTAACCAGGACAGCAAGTGAAGGGTATTCAACCTAATGGGAGCACACAAAGAATTAAAACCTTGACAGAGTATCTAAACCTTCTTCACAAATCGAAAGAAAAACATGTTTTCCTCCTTAGTAATCAGCTCACAAAATTTCTGGCAAAAATCAACAGGAATTTTTTGCACCTTCAGGTTCAGGGTTTTTGACTGATCAGCAGAAATGAAGTGACTCCTTTCCAAATAGAGAAAGGTCGGCACCTGGGTGTTCAATACTTCTAAAATCTTGCGAACCCATTAGGGACAAGAAGGATCCAATAAATGTTTCTGCCCTTAGGGGCTTTTATAAGCATTGAACACCCAGGTGCCGACCTTTTTTTATTTGGATGTACTGTATGTCTCGGCAGTGTTTCCAGCTGTAGTCTTGGCACAGGTGAAGCAATTCCTATACCCTATGTAGAGACCAGGGGGTTGTAGCACCACGCTTCTATATGATGAAGTGACTCCTGTGCATGTGCGTCATTCATCACTGGCACCATGCAGAGAATGTATAGTGAACTGTGCATGCACAGCTCAGTGTACATTTAATATAAGATTGCGAAGAGGAAAGTAAGTTTTATTGCAGAAGAGAAATAACATATGAATAAAAAGCTGCCTGCTTGCAATGTTTTTTTTTTACTGAATGTTTAGTTTAATTTTAGAGTATTACTAAACCCACAACAGTAACATCAGTCTGTATATGCAGTAAAGCATGCTTGTTATACTTACTGTGGAACCGAAAGGGTTAATCCTCTGCATTGTGTAAAAAGACAGTTTGATACTGTATGCACAGATCCTCCTCTTCTTCCACTGACTCCAAAACAAGTCCGGATAAGACAGAGTTACTGGAGTCAAGATGCACATGCTCAGTTTGGTGTGTATTGCTAGAGAGTTCTTTTTTTCTTTGGAGAGTGCATGTGATCAGCACAGGGCCAATCAGCACTGTCCAGACAGAGGGTCAGGGGTCCTGCAGCCTCATAGCATAGCCAGTGCAGTGTGAAAATTCCTCCTACAAGCTTTAACCAGACACTGATAGGAGTCAAAAGACTGCTATATACTGCGGATGAGAAAAGGTATTCAGCAGTTTATATTTACTAAATTGACTGCATTTATGTGTTCTGTGTACTGTGGGAGACCAGATATACCCATGCATGTGGGCTGTGGGCACATCTCTAACATCCTGTGCATGGCCTACATGTATGGGGAAGGAGGGCGCAGGAGCAACTATTTAAAGCGGTAGTAAACCCATTCATTTTACATTATAAAAATCAGTGCACGTGCCGGAAATGTAACACTCCCACTGGTTGTGCTCTAAACCAAACTGTCAAACCATCCAATGGCTGGAGTCAAAGGTGATCACATGTGCAGTATCACGGCAGTTGGAGGCCAAGATGGCAGCTTCCTTGGCTGAAAATGATAGGAGGGTTTACTACCACTTTAACCACTCCAGATCCGCGCTATTGCCATAGTACGGCCCCAGCGCGGATCTGGAATGCCGGGACGACGTCCATGGACGTCGTCCCCTGTGCACGCTCCTCGCGCGCCCCCTAGTGGCAGCAGCGGCGCGCGCCGCACGCTCTGCGAGCGTGCCCGTGGCTCGGGCGGACTCGATGTCCGCCCGGACCCGCCGATCTCTTTCAGGAGCCTCAGAACGGGGAACCGCCGTTGTAAACACGGCGGTTCCCCGTTCTGTGACAGGGGACATTGCAGATCTACTGATCCCTGTCACTGGGATCAGTTAGATCTGTTATGTCCCGGCCAGCCCCGCCCCCCCACAGTTAGAACACACCCAGGGAACATATTTAACCCCTTCACTGCCCCCTGCTGGTTAACCCCTTCACTGCCAATGACATTTACACAGTAATCAGTGGACATTTAAATTTCTGATCGCTGTATAAATGTCATTGGTCCCAAAAATGTGTAAAAAATGTCCGTCATTTTTGCGGCAATATCGCAGTCCCGCTAAAAATCGCAGATCGCCACCATTACTAGTAAAAAAAAAATAATAATAAAACGCCATAAATCAATTCCCAGTTTGTAGATGCGATAACTTTTGCGCAAACCAATCAATATACGCCGATTGCGATTTTTTTTTTACCAAAAATATGTAGAAGAATATATATCGGCCAAAACTGATGAATAATTTTTTTTTAATGGATTTGTACTTTAGCAAAAAGTAAAAAATATTGTTCTTTTTTGCAAAATTGTCGCTCATTTTTTGTTTATAGCGGCGATCAGAAATGACGCAGAGGGGATCAAATACCACCAAAAGAAAGCTCTATTTGTGGGAAAAAAAGGACGCAAATTTTATTTGGATACAACGTCGCACGACCGCGCAATTGTCATTCAAAATGCGACAGCGCTGAAAGCCAAAAATTGGTCTGGGCAGGAGCGGGGTTTAAGTGCCCGGTAAGGAAGGGGTTAAACAGCAGAGGAGTGGTAGGTGTGCTGGGGATGCTGGAACGCATGGGAGATTTTTTTCAAATCGAAAGTCCTTAAGGACTTTTGCACAAAACACATGATGAGATTATCGGAATGATGATTGTCCTTTTTTTTGCATGCCGGTCTCCATATAGAAAACTAATAGGTTACTATAGTATGAAAATTCTCGTGTGACAGAATAAATTCGGAAGTGATATAATGTATTTGTATTGTATTTTCAGACGGAAATTGTACTGATTAAACATTTCGTTTTTGTTCCTTTGGATAATTTCGGAGGAAAGGTGTGTACTAACGATTCGATTATCATACGATCGATTTGAAAGCGTTATTTTTTTTACACGATATTCTGATCATGTGTACTAAGCGTTAGAGAATCAAGAGATAAAGAAATACAATTAGTGATTTAGCCTGCAGGACTCCACCCTCTTTTTTAAACCTCATAGATAATTGGACTGACCCTTTAAATCTTTTATATCTAATACATATCTAATACATAGGGACACAAGCTGAGCCTCTGTGTGAGATACAATTACTGGTTGGGTTCCATTTCACATATCTATTTATTAAGTTGCGAGTGAAACTATTCATACTCCCCCTCATTAATCCTGCCTGAGAGTTTCATTATGCTGCTTATTAATTACATAATATCCCTTATTAGCTGATAAAGTGTAGACTGAAGGCACTGAAACCTACTTTATGTGTAATAAGTCTGCTTGTTAATGGGGAGAGGTGGCATTAACATTAAAAGTGCAGATTTTCTTTTGTGCCAGGGTGTCTTAACACCAATAAAACACCTTATAATTGGAGTCATGCAGTCATCTCGTATTCATTCATACCTTATTATTCTGCAATGTAAATGTAAATAACTGGCTTAAAATGAGCCTTGTGTACACCATGCTATAAACACTGCAGAATTAATGACCTGGATCTGTAGTAATAAGCTTGCATCCTGATCAACTTTCTGGTATTACATTAATAAGATGCTCACCTCTACAACCTGTTAGGAGCTGTAGAAGGATTTATCTCAGAGACTCTATCAGACCAGGACAGAGGCTGCTGGTATTTGGGGTCCAGGGAAAAGAAACAGGGGGCTTGGCCCAAAAAAAATCCCAACTACCTGGCTGACTTTGACAAACAGGCCAAAAACTTGCCTTCAGGTCATTGTTCCAGGCTGCAGCTGTTCATGGCTGGCTTTGGTAACGTCAGGGCCAGATTTCTCATTAGGCACCATAGGCATGAGGGGGGCGAGTATAGGGTTGCCAGCAATGAATAAGAAGGGGGAAATAGAAACAGGAAGAAGGGCGCCAGGTCAGTAAGCATTAAACCACCAATAAAATTTACTGTAGCAACTTACATGGAACATCAGATGAGCAACGAATCCGGATCACAGTGAAAGACCTTCAGGTAGGAGTACTCCTACCTGAAGGGTTTTCACTGTAATCCGGATTCGCTGCTCATCTGATGTTCCATGCAAGTTGCTACAATAGATTTTATTGGTGTTTTAACTCTTACTAACCTGGCGCCCTTTATGTATCATGTATCACTGAATAGTTCCTTACTTTTCCACCTCTTGCAGTGTGCGCTGGTTTGTCAGCTTTTCAACTGGCATTTGCTTTTGGATTTCAAGGGGGAAATGGAGTGTGAGGACTGAAAGTGGAGAAACATGGAGAGAAGTAGAGAGTGATGGAGATTTAAGGGCACTGTCTGTGCAATAGGAGATTATGTTGGGTGCCTGTGAGAGGAGAGGTGGGTATAGGGGTAGTAAAAGGGGTAAGTGGATAGGAGAGGGTGGGAATAGGGGTAGTAGAAGGTCGGTATAGGGGCAGTAGAAGTGGTATGTGGAGAGGAGGGGGTTGGTATAGGAGAAGGTAGAATGGGTATGTAGAGAGGAGAGGTGGGTATAGGGGTAGTAGAAGGGATATGTGAGAGGAGAGGGTGAGTATACGGGTAGTAGAAGGGGTATGAGGAGAGGTGGGTATAGGGGCAGTAGAAGGGGTATGTGGAGAGGAGGGGGTGGGTATAGGGGCAGTAGAAGGGGTATGTGAAGAGGAGAAGAGGTAATGGGTGGGGGAGGAGAAGTGTATTGGGAAGATGACGGGGATATGG
>BLSH010324238.1:702570-713365 GCA_018402905.1 Glandirana rugosa | reverse complement strand
TGGGGGAGGAGAAGTGTATGGGGAAGATGATGGGGATATGGGTTGAGGTAGAATGGGTATGTGGAGAGGAGAGGTTGGGTATAGGGGTAGTAGAAGGGGTATGTGAAGAGGAGGGGGTGAGTAATGGGGAAGGTAGAATGGGTATGTGGAGAGGAGAGGTTGGGTATAGGGGTAGTAGAAGGGGTATGTGAAGAGGAGGGGGTGAGTAATGGGGAAGGTAGAATGGGTATGTGGAGAGGAGGGCGTAGGTATAGGGGTAGTAGAAGGGATATGTGAAGAGGAGGGGTGGGTAATGGGGAAGGTAGAATGGGTATGTGGAGAGGAGAGGAGGGTATAGGGGTAGTAGAAGGGGTATGTGAAGAGGAAGGGATTGGTAATGGGTAAGGTAGACACGGCCCTCACACAGGGTCACACACAGCACAAAAGAAAACATTTCACATTTTTGTACGTGCAACTGAAGGCCAAAAATAAAATGAAAACGTTGGGTGAATCATGGTTGAATACTAGGAAAGCACAGATATCAGTTTCACACGGGCGGATCGTTTGGGTCTGCCTGTCAGTTATTCAGGCGGACCCGAACGGACGCTCCATTGCTCTCCATGGAGCGACGGATGTTAGCGGTGACATGTCCGCTGACACCCGATCCACTAAAAACAGACGGATGGAAACCCTATTTTCCATCCGTCTGGCGGATTAGATCGGATGAACACGGAGAGACGGTCCGTGTTCATCCGATTCTCCATAGAGGAGAATGGAGCTGTGACAGGACAGTCTCTGCATGGAGTGCAGAGACTGTCCTGTTATCCGCCGGCTCAGCGGGGATAAACGTATGGATCCCCGCTGAGCTAGTGTGAAAGAGCCCTAAGACAGAGTACCAACACTTTTTCTCAAGCACTACCGATACCTATTTTTAGTGTCATGTGACAGCTTTTAGGGCTCGTTCACACCATACATGCATGAAAACTAAGGAAAAAAAATGCAGATTTCACTTGCAGAGACATCGGTTTTCATGTGCGTTTGTGAGCTGTTACAGCCTATTATTCATTGTGAATGGCACCCTAACGCACAATGTACTGCACCGCCATATATCATGCGCTGTGTTTTGAAAAAAGGGCCAAGCATGTTTTTCCATCCGTTGTGGTGTGTGGGCAGCCCACTAACAATGAACAGGCAACCCACATGAACACATGGCATAACGGACTTCTAACGCATGTGCAATAATGCACCGAAACACCAAGCTTTAGTGGGGATGGGCCCTGTTTAATAGACTCTTATTGTGTTTTACCCACAATGACACCTAGAAGCATCTGGACTATGTGGCAGAAACGAGTTCTAAAACACAATAGTTCTTGTTACACCAGGGTCACAGATTATTATTTTTTAATGCAGGATAACACAGAAAAGCACTTTGCACTCACAGCAACACCTCAGCCATTCACTGGAGTGCTGTGCTGGCACAAAACACAGCAGCAGCCTTCTCCTCATTGCATTCACACCTCACCTTCAGATCGGAGACGTCTCGGTAACATTGCTCGGAGCGGGTATGATCTGACAGCTGTACGTTCCAGAAACAAGGGAGCTGATGCACCAGGAAAGGGTTCTGCTTTATGACGGCGTTGAAGATGTCCTGGGGAGAGAAGACAGCTCAGTCCTCCACACTCACAGCGCCAATTCCAAGCTACAAATGTCTGTCTGATGTTGTCAGGATGAAAGAAATTCAAGAAAGCTCTTAGCTGTTCATTTATGGTCTGCTGGACCAGGGTAAACTCTTCACTTTTTTCAATTAAGCTCAAGGATCTTAACCCAATGCAGACTCCATAGCTGAAAAAAACTCAGACCGCCTGCCTTTGTTAAAGTAGATGTCACCCTAACTGAAGGCCATTTAGTTTGCTCTATGCACTGTGTATCCTAAACAATTGCCATGTTTTCCTAATAAAACACAAATTCCCTTCAGTCTGGCACAGTTGTACAGTCTCCACTCTTCTACTAAGTTGCTTACTCTGATTTCACTAGGAATTTAAAAATAACTCCTGCGCTCGGATACATCAACCAAGGGGTAAGCAAAAGGAGGAGAGCACAACGAAAGTTATTTATAAATGTAGCATTTACTCGGCACTTGATGGTCTTGCTGCCCTCCTCAGGAACATGGGCATCCAAAAGTCACTAAAGAAAAAAACACAAAGAGGGGCGCTCCGACCTAGTGCAACACCATAAGACCGTTTATTAAAGTAATAGAATAAAATATACTCACAAACGGAGCAATGTGGAAGAGGATTCGCCCTGGAAACGCGTTAGCCTGGTCATACGGATGCTGTCCGGTCCCCCTGCTGAGGTGGAGATCGATTTGCTCCTTGGAGAAATCATTTTACTCCTTGTCATGATGCTTTTCACATTGCTCCGTTTGTGAGTATATTTTATTCTATTACTTTTTAATAAATGGTCTTATGGTGTTGCACTAGGTCAGTGCGCCCCTCTTTGTGTTTTTTACTCTGATTTCACTGCACACTTTGAACTTCTCACAATGTGCACTCGAAGCTGCAGCCCGTAAGAAAGAGTTCACTTAAATATTTTTTTTCCTCTTCTCGGGTCCCTCTTCTGTGCTCTTGGCCCCTCCCTTCTGCCGAGTGCCCCCACAGCAAACAGCTTGCTATGGGGGCATCCAAGCCGAGCCGCTGCTCTGTTTCAATTCAGACACAGTGCTGTGGCTTGGCCCCGTCTCCTCTCTCTCCTCATTGGCTCACTGACTTTGATTGAAAGCAATGGGAGCCAATGGCGCCCGTTGTGTGCCTCAGCCAATAAGGGGGGAGGGTCCCAGACAGCCTAGTCTCTCGTGCAACGTCACTGGATCGAGATAGGGCTCAGATAAATATTGGGTAGGCTGCTGCACATAGTTTTTTTTTATCTTAATGCATTAAAGGAGTTGTAAAAGTAGAAGGATTTTTATGTTAATACATTCTATGCATTAAGACAAAAAGCCCCTAACACTTACCTGAGCCCCTTCTCTATACAGTGATGTCTACGAGTGCCTTGGCCAACCATGACTCTCCCTCCTTATTGGCTGAGACAGAGCAGCAGTACCATTAGCTGTCAATTAAAGTCAGTTAGCCAATCAGGAAAGAGAGGGGGAGGGGTCAAACTGGGGCTCCGTGTTTGAATGGACACATGGAGCTGCAGCTTGGCCCAGGTGCCCCCACAGCAAGCTGCTTGCTGTGGGGGCACTTGACGGGAGGGCCGAAGAAGGACCCAAGAGGAGGAGGATCCAGGTTTCCCTGTGCAAAACCACTGCAAAACCACTGCATGGAGCAGGTAAGTATAACATGTTTGCTATTTTTATAAGAATAAAAAAAAAAGACTTTACAATCACTTTAAGATAAAAAAAACCTGCCTTTAGAACCAAGGAAGTTATACACAGTACCTTGCTGGTCTTCCCAACAGACATGACCTGCCTGCACTGCATAGACAAACCAAGAAACCCATTGATTATGTAACTGGGGCTAAAATAAGGTATGTAAAAAAAAGAAAAGTTTTATTTAAAAATGTCATTAGCAAAATATAAGCAGATTAAATCTAATGTCTTGTTCAGATATCACAGGGCAGGAAGAGAGAGTAAATCTGCCAGGAAAGACAGCATTAAAAGCATAACAGGGGCTCTCTTTCCCACACCACTGTTTTGGGTGAAGTTGTGCTTTAAACATAGCTAAAGCCAAACTATTTTGTTAGCTTAGGAGGGGTCTGCAAACTTTCTTACTAAAAGACCAGTTAACTGTGCTTCAGACTTTAGGGAGGTTGGACTATGCCCACTGGGAGTAAACAATGCCCCATCTTTGGTAATAGGGGAGAAATAGTGCCCTGTCGTTGGTGTCCGTGGGAGGATTTATGCCCCGTTTTTGGTGTCAGTGAACGGAAAAGTGCCCCATCATTGGTGTTGCTGGGAAAAATAGTACCCCATCATTGGTATCAGTGGAAGGAATTATGCCCCATCATTGGTGTCAGAGGGAGGAATTATGCCCCATCGTTGGTGTCAGTGGGAGGAATAATGCCCCATCATTGGTGTAAGTGGGAGGAATTATGCCCCGTTGTTGCTGTCAGTGGCAGGAATAATGCCTAAATGGCCTGATAAAGGCAAGCAAAGGGCCACATACAGCCCCCGGGCCATGGTTTGGAGACTACTGTCGGGTTTTTATTGCTATTCTTGCCCACCTAGGGTATATTCAGTCTATTTATCTGTCTTGATGGCAGTGGCCCTGGGACTGAAAGTCATAGTAAATCCAAAATTTTGTGTCACCAGAACAGATGGGAAATCTTACAATGGGGACACTTGACAACTGTCTAAAACGTACAAGGGGTTTTTAACCATTATACTCCAAAACGCTGAGAAAAATGTTTTGGCTTTGCATATTTTTTTATTCTCCAGCTTCGATCAGAAAATGAAATATCAGTTTTGGAGGAATTGACCATTTAATAGAAAATCATGAGTCTCTTGATCTCAATAGGGATTGCGCTCCCTTGTCACATGAGCACAGACACTGGGGGGCAATAGCTGCCTATCTCCCAAAAATGCTGTATTTTTTAAAATTTTATTACATATTTTGGAGCAGGTCACTCTCATTCCTATGAGACCAGAGGATCCCCATTATATTCTAAGTGAACACAGCTCAGAGTGCCATACGCTGCAATCGTTTGTTAGGAAAACCAAGCATGGCAGAGTGTTCATCTGATGTTGCAGAATTTACGCCTGTCTGCGCATAATCCTAGACGAAATAATTAGTACGCCTCTTCCAAACTGCCACTTACACATCTGTGCTCCTACAGAGATGTCTGGAATCCCCATGCTGGAACTCAAAGAGAAGCTTAAAAACGAAGCTCATGAAATTTCTGACTTCTCTGTTCATTGATGTCAGGATGACTTTAATGACTTCTGGAGTTTCAATAAGAACTTTCAAACCCATGATGGAGACATCCAGCCCTCCTCACCTGATCCAGGAAGCTGTAAGGCTACTTTCACACTGTAGCTGCAGTAAAACCCCGCTAGTTTTAGTGGAGTTCTACCGCCGATATGGCTCTGCTATTTGCTAGATGCAAGTGGCATCTTTGGGGCGGTGAGGTGAGCGGTGTATATACCGCTCCTCTACCGCCCCTGCCATTGAAATCAATGGCAAGTGCTTCCATATCGGCTGCACACCGCCTCGGAAAGTGCGGAGCACCGGCGCTTCTAACCCCCCCCACAAGGGGTTGAAACGGGTTTAAAAGTGCCGGTGCTATGCACTTTCCGGGGCGGTGTGCAGCCGATATGGAAGCGCTTGCCATTGATTCCAATGGCAGGGGCGGTAGAGGAGCGGTATATACACCGCTCACCTCACCGCCCCAAAGATGCCACTTGCAGGACTTTTTGTAACGTCCTGCAAGCGCACCGCCCCAGTGTGAAAGCACTCCTGCTTTCACATTGGGGTGGATTGGGGGGGATTTATGAGGCGCTTTACAGGCGCTATTTTTAGCTAAATAGCGCTTGTGAAGCACCTCAGTGTGAAAGTAGGCTAAATGTTAAATTGTTCTCATTGGATTATTTTAAATCAGAACTGCAGCCAAAGTAAGATAAAAATCAATAGCCCAATAAAATATAAAATAACAATACCAACAGTATTCACCCTCAATCCAGAGACTTCCCCCGCTATACTTTTTTCTGTTGCTAGATGGCCTCAGTCTGATGACCAGTATCATTCAACCTTCTTCCCCTGAGCCCAGCCCTTCCTCTGGACCCACCCCCAGCCTGTGACTGGACAATGAACGATAAGCAGCACAATGATGAGCTCTGTCTGTCTGCCCTCTCCTCCTATTGGCATGCTTCTTGTTAGCACATGAACTGATTGACTCTGTGCTGCTTCTTTCTTTCCCACTCCAGCCCTGCTGTATAGGGACTGCAAAAATTCTGATACCAGGTCAGATTTAGGTACTTACATTGCTTGCAATAAAAAAAAAAATCCCTTTACACATATAATAATGAATTAAGGGCTGCATTAATTGTGCCCTTTATATCTGCTTGGGGTTCTGCTTTAAAGGCACTGTACAGCTTGTAATATTTTGTTGCTTTTACAAGGTACAGTAAAACCTTGGATTGTGAGTAACTTGGTCTGCGAGTGTTTTGCAAGAAGATTTTTAAGACATTTTTAACTAGATATACGAGCGAGGTCTTGCAATACGAGTAATATTGAGCAGCACCATCTAAGTGTAGTATGATCACATTTTTATTGTAAAAAAAGTGGAATGACACTCCATTAAAAACAATATACAGCATTAAGGAGTCTGGTGCTCAGCCATGTAAAACCGCTGGTGTATATGTGGCCAGAGGTCCAGGAGTGCTCCTGGCTCCCAACGCTTCCTGGAGAACTCGGAGACACTCCCAGCCAGGTGGGACGGGTGTAGCACATGTTTGGAGCACCCGGAAGTGATGTCAGTAGTTCCCCAGTGTCTCCAAGTTCTCCAGGAAGTGCTGGGGCCCACCAGCGCCCCCTGACCTCTGGCCACGTATACACCAGCAATTATACGCGGATGAACACCAGACACCTTAAGCTGGATGTTGTTTTTCACATTGTGAGTGTCATTCCACTTTTTTAAAGTAAGACTGTGTTAATACAACAGTACACTTAGATGGCGCTGCTCTTTTTGTACTTTGTGTCAACAGAAACAACCCCAGCTGGAGTGCACCAATAACCTGTGTTTTTTTGTGCCTCTAAGTGTAGCAATATGGTTAACAAATGGTTGTCAAACAAATTATCTGAGTTTCCATTATTTCTTATGGGGAAATTTGGTATGATATAGGAGTGCTTTGGATTACAAGCATGTTTCCAGAACGAATTATGCTTGGAATCCAAGGTTTTACTGTATTAGTGTAGTTATATTTCCTGTGTCGGTTGCCTTACTGCATTTTATAGTGTTATGGCTGACCAACTTCCCTATGCTCATGTAATGAATCTTCTTGCTAGTCCCTATTCACCAAAGGGGCAGGCAATTTCTTGTTCCAGGTTACACAGCATCCAATGCATGCCACTTAATTTCCTCTGTGTTGCATTACAAATGTTGTGAGCTCTGTTTAATTACTCTGCCCGCTTGTATCTGTGTCACATCTAATTACTGTTTAGCTTTGACCTGCTGAGCACTAGACTGAGAGACCTGGGGGTTGTGGGATATCTACTTTCTTCATAGGAAGTGTCAATTCTTACACCACAGGCAGAGGTCACGCACTAAGCTGTGCAGTGTCAGGCCACATGCCTCAAACTTCTGACATAGGAATGTGAAGATTTACTCTACTATAGGCTGTGTGTACAGGGCAACAAATGACACCATGAAACTACATGATCAGTGCATATCTTATGCATATGACAAACACAAGGTGCAGGCAAAGCAAACACAACCCCTCCTATTTCTTTCCTGTCAACAGTCAACACTCCTAACCATATGAAGCTGAACAATCCAAGATTTCAGCACTACATTGATTGCCTGATCTTGATTAATGGTTGCTATCTTTGTGTTTATAGCTTTTTTACCTCGAAAAGGTCCCATGCTATGCAAGGCCTTTACATGTAATAGAAGCAGAAATGTGGCTGTTCAACTTTATGTATGCTTTAACCTTCAGTAAAAACGATTGAATGGGTAAATTATTAACATCTTCCTTGTTTTCACAGCGAGTTATGTGAGGATGGTTAAGGGAGAGAGAGATGGAATCTACCCTGGAAAAACCTATGACTTGATTGGTATTATAATATTATGGTACTATATAAAGAGCTCACTGTGATGTCAAAATGCATGTTATATAATGGTACATGAGTGCAACTCATGCTTGCCACTTGTCTTAAAGTTGAACTTCACTCTCTCAATCAACAATGAATATTTTTAATCCTTATGCTGCTCGCATTAGTAAATCAATTGGAAAGTATATTATATATACTTGCTTTAGACTTTATTTTTTACATTTCTGCAGTTACTTCCTGGTTTCCAGGCCTAGGCAAATGATGTCATACATCCCAGGGGTCTTCAGGAGAGGAGGAGAGGCTTTCTCAGCTAAGCACACCCACTGGCATGCATGCCTGCGCTAAGGGCAGATGGATTCCAGGAAGTAAATGCTACATGAATCATTTGCCCTTACTCATGATGGCCACGGTCAGAAATGCTAGAGGGGTGTTTTTCAAATTGATTTCTCAGCAAACAAAAAAGCATGGAGACATGGATGGATGGGGAAGGGTTTGCTTTGAATATTATACATGAACTAGATAGCGTTTGTGGTGCTCAGATGCAATGTAATTCTGCTTTAAAGAGTATTTCAAGCCCACTTCTTTTTAGTTCTGAATTCCATAGGTAAGAGTTAAAACTCATCAATTCTTTTTTGCCATCTGTGTCTCATTATGGAGCTTTCTGTGCCACAGACACAACAGAAAGTGAGAAGAAATTCTGGAGTTTCCCCTCAATTTCTGTTCTCTATAATATAATTTTCCATCACATTCATATAGAGAATCTTCCCAGCAGGGACACAGACGCCAATAAAAACCTGACAGTGTTTCTAATCCTTCCAAAAAAAAAAAGTTGTACTATTGGTATATTTTAAAGGTGAGCTCTAGGCAGATATAAAATACATAAATTATTGCATCACTGTATTCATTAATAAATCATTACATTTTTTTTTTTTAAGTCAAGCGGGGTCAGTACTATAATCTGACCTGGTATAGGCGTCTTGCAGTCCCTATAAAGCAGAGCTCAGAAAGGGGAGGAAAAAAGGAGCATGCTGACAGGAGGAGAAAGCTGCTTCCTTAGTCAGCTCTCTTCCCTCATTGGACAGTGAAGGGGCAAGCAGCACAATGTAAGCATTCTCACAGACTGACTGGATCACACAGATGACCCATCCTCTCCTGGTCTGGGTGCCAAGTGCTGCTGTATAGGGGTTCACAGAAGATCATTTGGGACAGATTCAGGTATTTACATATACTAGGTGTGTTTAGCTGTGTATGTTTGTCTAGCATTTCACTGTAAAGCTAAACTTTAACCAAATATTAAAAACACACAATTAATGCAGTTATATAATCACTGAAAAAAAAAATCACAAAAGGTATTGCTAATATAAATGCCTGATTCCGTCTTTCTCTAAATTCATTACACAGAAGAACTCAAACTGGGATAGGGAAGGTCAGAGCTAAGCGATTCAAGACTCTATTGATTTGCACTGGGCTGTCAGTCGAAGGATCTATTCACATCACTGCGGGCTGGGTTCTATGTGTAGGACAGCCCATATATTTCAATAGACTGCCAGTGGCGGCTGGTGCTCCATCGGCCGGGGGGGTAGCCCACCACCATCACCCCACACTAACCTCCCCGTCGCTCAAGTCCACCACCGCACAACATACCCACACCCCCCTGCACTTACCCCATGCAGGTTCCCTCCTCTGTGTCCCGAGCCTTGCTTCTCCTACTGGCCAATGGGGTCTTCGGACTCCCGGCCAATGGGGTCTTACGACTCCTGGCCAATGGGGTCTCAGGACCCACTTCCTAATTGGCCGGGAGGAGAAACAGGAAGACATTAGCGAATATTAATTTGCTAAGGTCACACAACAGGATGCGCCCCAAGCCCACCCTTTTTTGAAGTTAATTAGAGCCTCCGGCTCTAATCGCGTGCTTCAAAAAAAACAAAAAAAAACCCGGAATCCATGCCTCTGGCACCCTGTATGTAGATTAGGGGCTGTGTACATGGATTAGGGGGTGGCGTCCCAGAGCCCCTAATGAGCAGCCGTCCCTGTAGACTGCCCTACCCACAGAAACACAGGAAAAAAAGTTCCCAACCCGATTTTAAAATTGCTCCACATGGAACTGCATGGTGCTACACCATGCAGTTTTTTTTTTAAAATATCTTTTTATTAAGTATCAAAAGTACAAAAACAAAACAAAAGCTATTCCCAATAAAGGACATAGTCACCCAGGTAGGGGTTATGACATCCAGAACCAATTTTAGAATTCAGTGTTGTGTAATATTTCATATACATATACACATAGGTATTTACAAGCTGCATTACATATCAAAGGCCCACAGTTGCTTGCATGGGGGTTGTGGAATGTAGATGCTAATTACAGTAAATACCTATGTGTATATGTATATGAAATATTACACAACACTGAATTCTAAAATTGGTTCTGGATGTCATAACTCCCTACCTGGGTGACTATGTCCTTTATTGGGAATAGCTTTTGTTTTGTTTTTGTACTTTTGATACTTAATAAAAAGATATTTAAAAAAAAAAACTGCATGGCGTAGCACCATGCAGTTCCATGTGGAGCAATTTTAAAATCGGGTTGGGAACTTTTTTTCCTGTGTTTCTGTGGGTAGGGCAGTCTACAGGGACGGCTGCTCATTAGGGGCTCTGGGACGCCACCCCCTGACCGTGTCTAAACTTCATATGGCTCAAGCCCTAACAATAAAACGTTATACAGTAGCTGAGGTGAAAACAAGGAGAGAGTATCCCCAAGTAAGGACACGCATCAATTATATACCTTCGGGTCGGGAAATGTCTAAAAAAGTACGAGTCTTTAAGCACAGTAGCCGTAGTAGGGTCAGCTAATCATTTTGACCAAACTTTCTCATACTTATTGGGGCAACCCCGGTTAGCGTAAGTATCTTTGTATAAGGGTAAACTGGCATTGATCAAGTGTTTCCACAAGGCAACCGTGGGGGGGGGGGGGGGGTTGTACACCATGCAGTTTAGTGCGGGAGAAAATGATTTGACGTACCACATGTTGGGGGGGGGGGGGGGGTGCCAAC
>BLSH010324238.1:673336-693821 GCA_018402905.1 Glandirana rugosa | reverse complement strand
CCACCAGTGCCCCTATCAGTGCCCACCAGTGCCCCTATCAATGCAAACCAGTGCCACACATCAGTGCCCACCATTGCCACCTACCAGTGCCCACCTATCGATGTCCATCAGTGCCACCTATCAGTGCCCAGTGCCGCCTATGAGTGCCAATCAGTGCTGTCTATTAGTGCCCATCAGTGCCGCTTAGCAGTGTCCGTCAGTGCTGTATATCAGTGGCACCTCTCAGTACCTGTCAGTGCTGCTTATCAGTGCTGCCTAACAGTGCTCATCATCGCTGCATATAAGTGCCTCATCATCAGTGCCACCTCATCAGTGCCGCCTCATCAGTGCCAATCAGTACTGCCACATCAGTGCCCGTCAGTGTAGCCTCATCAGTGCCCACCAGTGATGGAGAAAATGTACTTATTTACAAAGTTTTGTGACAAAAATAGAGAATTTTTTTTTTTTTTTCAAAATTTTCGGTCTTTTTTTATTTGTAGCGCAAAAAATAAAAACCGCAGGGGTGATCAAATACCACCAAAAGAAAGCTCTATTTGTGGGAACAAAATGATAAAAAATCTGTTTGGGTGCAGCGTCGCACGACAGCGCAATTCTCATTCAAATCGCAACAGCACTGAAAGCTGAAAATTGGTCTGGTAGTAAAGTGTTCTAAGTGCATAGTATTGAAGTGGTTAACCACTAGTATATATACTGCGGCAGGTCGGCTCTCCTGCGCAAACCACTGTACTCGTACGTCAGTCCGTGCACATGATACTGTGCGCGCCCGCTGCACACCGCGGGAGCGCGCCTGTGGGTCCTGCGGACTCGATGTCTGCCGGCCACCCGGGATCGCGGTACAGAGGGGCAGAACGTGATCTGCCTATATAAACAAGGCGGATCCCCGTTCTGACAGGGAACAACTGAGAGATCTGCTATTCCTAGTGATCAGGAACAGCAATCTCTTTGTTGTCCCAGGCAGCCCAGCCCCCACACAGTTAGAACACACCCAGGGAACACAGTTAACCCCTTGATCGTCCCTTAGTGTTAACCCCTTCCCTGCCAGTGTCATTTATACATTAATCAGTGTGTTGTTATAGCACTGATCAATGTAATAATGTTACTGGTCCCCAAAATGTGTCAATTGGGGTAATATTTGTCCACCGCTATGTCGCAGTCCCACTGAAAATCGCACATCACCGCCATTACTAGTAAAAAAAAAAATAAAAGTCCATAAATCTAGCCCCCTTTTTTTTTTTTACCAGAAATACGTAGAATAGAATATATTGGCCTAAACTGATGAATACATTTTTTTTTTATATATATATTTTTTGGGGATATGTATTATAGCAGAAAGTAAAAAAATATTGTTTTTCTTTCAAAATTGTCTGTCTTTTTTTGTTTATAGCGCAAAAAAATAAAAACTGCAGAGGTGACCAAATACCACCAAAAGGAAGCTCTATTTGTGGGGAAAAAAAGGACATTTATTTTGTTTGGGTACAACGTTGCATGCCAGTGCAATTGTCAGTTAAAGTGACGCAGCGCCATATCGCAAATGGCCTGGTCATTAAGGGGGTAAAACCTTCCGGGGCTGAAGTGGTTAAAGGAAAGGTATGGGTTTGTAAAAAAACAACCATTCATACTCACCTCATCACTGCAGCATTGGTGATGATACAGCTGTCCTATGTCAACTCTAAGACCGAGAATTAAATGATCACATGACTGCTGATCACTCCAAGCAGAGAGCCGTGACTGTCAGTCACTGTTCTCTGATCTGCTTCTCCAGTGCTCACTGGAATGCTGGGCAGGAGAAGAGGAGGGCACAGCTGACAATGTTTTCAGATCCTTCCACAGCCTGGCGTGGCTGTGCCCCTTCAGCTGATAACGGGCAATAGCCTCCTCTGGGTCACAGTAAGACAAATGTAAGTGCACTCCTATGACCCATAAGAGAAGCATGGCAAAAGATGGCTATGATTAGGCCTCATACAAACGGACGTTTCTTAAAAAATAAACAAAACGTCGGGCCCGACGTCAAGGAAAAAAAATCACTGTTTTTCGGCGTTATGCATCAGCATTAGTGAGCGTTAGTGAGCGTCGGCGTCAATGGGTGTTTTTTTTTTAACTATTGTGCTATTTTTCAACCTAAAAACGTTGGCGTCAAAAAATGCCGGTTAACACCGGTACAGCGTTAGTGAGCGTTTTGCGGCGTCGCCGTCAAAAAACGCCAAAACGTTACAGCCTCAGAACGCGCTGGCTGTGGGTTCTAATTTCAGCTCACTAACGCCGACGCTATCTACAGCTCAAAAATGGCAGCGTTTTTATGGGGCCATTGACTAACATGGAGAGCTGCAAAAAACGCCAGAAAACGCCGGCATCAAAAAACGTCCGTGTGTATGAGGCCTAAGGCTTCTTGCCGAAGCACGTATGCTGCTGTACTTTGTACACTCCGCCTGTTACAATAAACAAATATATTTGGAAGAACGAGTTGCCGGCTCTCCACTCTAACTTTTCATGCTATGGCCAAAAAAGCATTAGCCATATATCTCTTTTAAATGGAAGTAAAGCCTAACCCTAAGTTCTCACAACAGTTGTAAAAAACAAGCATGCATGACAAAGAAATATTGTTTCATTGTAAGCCGAAAATAATCTGGTAGAAAAAGTGGAGGATCAGCCATTTAAGATCCCCCTGACATCAAAGGCCCAAGAGCAGTTGCCCTCCTGTAGTTATGCCATGAAAAATAACCCACAATTTTCTGGGTTAAAGAAAACTTTGCAAATGAACTCAGAGTTCGACTTTACTGGTAGAAAATAATAACCCCCTAATCAGCAGTACAGTTACTCCTTATAATACCCGGCCGTGGCGTATATTCAGTCTACATTACGTCCGTGTATTGATCCCTCCTGACACTTTTCTTAAGTCTGACTGCTGCTCAGTCCGATAAATTCCCGTACAACCATTCAGCCCGTTACAAGTGCCATTATTATGCGCGAGGCGCTGTAACGCTGCAGACAGAATTCCGCTCGATATCTCTAGACATTAGTCTGAGATTCTAATCTTTAACCTAATCACCGATGGGGTGATGTGGAGTATACATTGACAAACAAACAAAAAAATAAAGTTTACTCATACAGTCCTATGTTGCAAAGCTAGCCCAGACGTGGGAAGATCTTTTATCCAACATGAAAGATGAAAATTCATCTAATCGTTCTCCAACTGATTGAAACACACTAAAAACAGTAGCAGTCGCCCCTTCAACTGAGATCCAGTGCGGAGTTGCCGTAAAAGGAGGAAAACAGAAAAGTGCTACAAATTTTATGGACTGTAATGACTTGGGAAATTATGAATTGATTCCTTTTCTCTCTCACTCAGTTAAAGTTCATCCCGTTTCTGGCGTCCTATCTCATTTTTAGGGCATCTGCATGTTCCTGGACTAAAAAGAGTCCAGCTTCTCTATGGCATCCACCCATGGTATCCAATGCAGACACTGGCTAGGGTGGTCATAAATGATCAGATGACCCTATGAGCACAAGTGATGAGGCATCTTCCTGTCCTGGAAGATCTCAAAAGCCACCTCAGCCTGCAGTGACCTTCTGTCTGATTAAAAAAAAAACTCATGACTAGGGCTTTAGGATGTATTTTTTAAGATAAAAGGTAGATACAATTGATACTGTTGCTGTATATCAGGGGTTTCCAAACTTTCTAAACAGAGGGCCGGTTTACTGTCCTTCAGACTTTAGGATGTCTGGAGTTTGGCCAGTGGGAGAAGAAAATGTCTTGGTGTTAGTGAGTGTAAACAAGACCTCATCTTGGGATCCCCCAATGTTGGTGTCAGTAGGAGGAATAGTGCCCCATCGTTGGTGTTAGTGGGAGGAATAATGGCCCATTGTGGTGTCAGTGGCAGAAATTATGCCCCATTGGTCATGTCAGTGGGGGAAATAGTGCCTTGTATCAAAGGGAAGAATAGTGCCCCAAGGGCTGGATAACGATAAGCAAAGGGCCACATATGGCCCCAGGCCGTAGTTTGAAGACCACTGCTGTACATTGTGACATGTCAGGAGCAGATTTTTTAAGTTTCTGAAAGGTCAACTAGCACAATCAAAGCTCACATTCACTTTAAAGTGGTCCTTCCATGAAAACTGAAAGCCCCCCTCCCATAAAGTCAAATTACCTGCAAAGGTGATTTAAAAATAAAGCTATTGATAAATAAATTTTTAAAAAAAATTCCTTCACCCTGGCTTTCAAGATGCGTGGGTGATGTCACTACTTCTTGGGATAGCTGGGAGCCCCAAACCCCCCAAGAATATGCACCTACAATGAGCTGGAGGGCATTCTATTGGGATTTCAAATCTCCAGCTATCCTAGGGGGCAGCGTTGAGGAACAGTACCATCACTTTTGCCTGACGGAAATGTCGGAAGCCGTGGGTTTATTTTTTTGTTTAGCGATATCACCCACGCATTTTGAAAGCCAGGATGTAGGATTTTTTAAAAATGTATTTGTCAATAGCTTTATTTTTTAATCACCTTTGAAGGCGATTAGACTTTGGGGGACAGGGGACTTTCAATAGAACAGTTTTCTTTGTCCAATTTAACCTGCTGTAGAAAAACCAGACTGCCCAAAGCCAGGCCAAAGGACCGTAGAGTACATTTGACTTCAAGCGTACATGCACTTTGATGAAAACTGCTTATTTCAAATCATTTGCTTCTTTAAACAGACTTGAAAAGAATCATTTCAAATGTAATATAATTTCAGCACATATGCTGATGATGCACTTTTTACTGTATGCGGAAAGAAATGAAGTTTCTATAAAGTAAACCTTTAATCTCTGAAATGAGGGGGAGATATTGAAAGAAGAATCCTTTCATCTATAGTTTAAAATGATGTTATTTGTTAACCATGCTGGTCATTAATCAAAAATATATGGAAACACAGAACAAGCTTGGGTGTATATGTGATGAAGGATCCCATATGAAATATGCAATAACACTAAAGCTGGCCATACATTGTGCAAATTTGATTTGTGGTTGGTCCTGTCGGCCTCCTCCTGCATAACATCCTTCAATTGAAAAATCAAAGAAGTCAGGCAGAAATCTGTCAGCAGAGCAGTGGCTGCATCCAATGTAATGATAATGGTAAACTAAAGAAGCCAACTGAATAAGCGGTGAAAAATCTTCAACCTTGGCCCCCTGGCTGGCCCAGAACATGACCGAATCGCTAGTGACGAGGCAGTAAAAGAGTGACATCTCTATAGACATGGTAGTGAGGGAGCGAATCCATAAAGAATGGCAGACAGTCTTTTGGATATCTTGGTCACCACAGTCAAGGTCACTCGTGTGACATCAGCCTTACAGAATCATCCAGCTGAATATGACTGATTACTACTAGCTATACCATGACTTGCATGAATCAAAACCTTCACAGACATATTGGGAGAGAAAAATATTATTCAGGAATAACTCAGCTGACAAGAGCAATGACCTCACCAGCAGCTTCTATCTTTTCATGAATTAACACAGAGAAGTCCTTCTGCAGCGTCTGTGTTTTCCCAGGGTTGGGAGACACCTGAAATGCCACTTGCTGTTGAACATAATGGGAGCTCTATGATGACCACTGAATTTGTTGAAAACTCTTTTTTATTAAGTTTAGTCATCTAGTCATCCCAAAATAGAACAAAAGTTGCCCACACAGGGCAGATAAACAAAAAACCCTTAAAAAACTCGGGACTCGGGAGCGAGCCCGCACGGGTGCCCCCACGGAAAGCGGCTTTCTGGAGGGGGGCACCCGATGAAGAGGAGGAGCCAGGAGCGCCAATGGGGGACCCCAGAAAAAGAGAATCGGGGCTGCTCTGTGCAAAACCATTGCACAGAGCAGGTATGTATTGACAGGTTTGTTATTTTTATTAAAAAAAAAAAAAAAATGAAGGTTTACAATCACTTTAACAGACATACAAAGGTTCAAGTAGAGGTATCAGTCACAGCAATGGAGGGATTGTCTAACTAGCAAGACCATACTCTTTGAAAATTATGGGGACATATCCTATTTGCATATGTGGCTTGATATAAGGGAAAGTTATAGTTAGCCAAATGTATCCAGAAATGAACTGTGGGAGGGGAGGTTTTTTTCCAACTCAATGTAATTGCCTTATGGGCATAGAATAGCAACAAGCTGAGAAGGATTCGTCCTGCGACCTTGTGCACTAAAGGTTCAACTAGACGCAATAAGCAATATCTAGGTTCAGGAGGGATTATAATTTGTGTTGTAGTAGCAATAAGTTTAAACAGACCATGCCAGCTTGTGGCTATAGTAGCACAAGTCCCACAAATATGAAAAAGTCACCTGTCTGATGTGTGTAATGCTAACAGGCTGGGGAAGTAAGGGGGCTGATCTTGTGTAGTCTATGAGGGGTGAAATAGGCCAAGTGCAGGATTTTGAATTGGATCAAGTTGTCCCTGGCAGACACTAAATGGGAGAAGGGAAAGTCCCAGATCTCAGACCAGTCCTTTTCATCCAACTCAGGGATATCAGTCCTCCATTCTGTTTTAAGGAAGACAGCCCAGGACTAGCCGCCACAAGAAGCTACCGATACAGCTCAGAAGTGGGTTTCTTCAAATCCGATGCACGAAGGATAGCTTCTAACTCAGAGTAAGAAAGAGATAAGCGATGGCCTGGAAATTGACTTCTGAAGGCATGAGAAAGCTGTATCTAATATATAAGGCTTCCGGGCGCCCAAGAAAGTCCAGCAAGCGCCAGGACCGTCTCCAACAGTTGATTCAGCTGCGTGATCGGGACACCACCAGTGCAGAGCTTGCTCAGGAATAGCAGCAGGCAGGTGTGAGTGCATCTGCATACACAGTGAGGCGAAGACTTTTGGAGGATGGCCTGGGGTCGAAAAGGGCAGCAAAGAAACCACTTCTCTCCAGGAAAAACATCAGGGACAGACTGATATTTTGCAACAGGTGCGCGCTACCATCAGTCCTGTGTCATGCCAACAGTAAAGCATCCTGAGACCATCCACGTGTGGGGTTGCTTCTCAGCCAAGGGAGTGCACTCACTCACAATTTTGCTTAAGAACATGAATAAAGAATGGTACAAAAACATCCTCCAAGAGCAACTTCTCCCAACCATCCAAGAACAGTCTGGTGATGAACAATGCCTTTTTCAGCATGATGGTGCACCTTGCCATAAGCAAAAGTGATGACTGAGTACCTTGAGGAACAAAACATTGACATTTTGAGTCCATGGTCAGCAAACCGCCCAGACCTTAATCTCATTGAGAACTTGTGGTCAATCCTCAAGAGGCAGGTGAAAAAAAACCTTCCACAAATTCTGACAAACTCCAAGCATTGATTATGCAAGAATGGACTGCCATCAGTCAGGATGTGGCCCAGAAGTTGATTGACAGTATGCCAGGGCAAATTGCAGAGGTCTTCAAAAAAGAAGGGTCAACACTGCAAAGATTAACTCTTTGCATAAACTTAATGTAATTGTCAATAAAAGCCTTTGACCAGTGGCGGCTGGTAGTTTTTTGTTTGGGGAAGGTGGCAAACGACCCCCCCCCCTGCTCGCTGTTTGCCGGTCGGTCCACTGGCACTTACCCCATCTAGGCGGCGGGGATCGGCGGACATCAAGGAGCGGTGGGGATCAGGCATCGGTGGACATCAAGGAGCGGTGGGGATCAGGGCATAGGCGGACATCAGGGCAGCGGCTCCTGTGTCTTCTTCTCCTCCCCACTTCCGCCATGCATCTCCTCCTCTCCTCCTAGGCGAATATTCATTCTCTGTTGCAACACACCTGGGTGGGCTCTGGACAAAATGCTCTGCACCCCGAAAGGGGTCGGGCGCATGGATAGGGAGGGCAGTGGCATGAATAGGGGGGCGGCGCCCGTGCGCCCTCAATGGACGTGCCGCCCTTGCCTTTCACACTTATGAAATGCTTCTAATTATACTTCAGTATACCATAGTAACATCTGACAAAAAGATCTGAAAACACTGAAGTAGCAGACTTTGTAAAAATGAATATTTGTGTCATTCTCACCCCGAAAGGGGTCGGGCGCATGGATAGGGAGGGCGGTGGCATGAATAGGGGGGTGGCGCCCGTGCGCCCTCAATGGACGTGCCGCCCTTGCCTTTCACACTTATGAAATGCTTCTAATTATACTTCAGTATACCATAGTAACATCTGATAAAAAGATCTGAAAACACTGAAGTAGCAGACTTTGTAAAAATTAATATTTGTGTCATTCTCAAAATTGTTGGCCACGGCTGTATGTTCCAACATTTTGATTTTATATTTAGCCCAAGCTTGGGGATCAGGGACAGTAGTGAAATGTGGAAGAGAGGGATTTAACCATGGTGGGGATGGGGGGATAAAGTGGTGGAGGGAAAAGACTTCATACATAGATCAGTCTTCCAGGACCGCAAGGTGGTACGCATGGAGGGGGTTAAACTATGGGGAGATTTCAGGGATATAAACAGTAAATACTGGAGTGCTTCCAGTGATTGTAGAGCTGCTGTCTCCAATATGGTAGGAGAGTTAGTCAAATCAGGTTGTAACCACCAGTAAGCCAAGCTAACTAACTGAGAAGCCAGAGAATACTTTTATAACAATTAGGCATAGTCAATCCCCACTATCTGTTGGTCTGGTGAGAGTAGTAAACTTATACCTGGGAGTCTGGGAACTCCAAAGAAAGGGAGGAAATATTTGGCTAAGTTTAGTAAAAAATAATATTCCAGGAACCACTGTGCACAATTGCAAAAGAGATATGTAAATTTGGGAAGGACCTTCATTTTGAGGAGGTTAATATGGCCAAGGAGGCAGAGAGGGAGGTCGCTCCATGCCTTCAGTTTAAGTTTGATCTCAGACAATACAGGATTAAGATTGAGTACAGCATATTCAGAAACTTGACGAGAGACAACAATACCTAGATAAGTAAAGGCGTCAACCCATTGCAGTGGTTGGGTCCCAGAGGAGGACGCCCCTGTGCCCCACCATCGACTGATTTGAAAAATGAAAATAGATCGAAACCCTAACTTGATGTCATTTAGTTTGTTGAAGCATTTTGTGTCATAAACTATTTTTTTTCCCTATAGAATACTCTATATTCACAAATTTTTCATCTCAGTACTGCTGGTCTCCAGCCTTTTTCAGTCTACATGCACTTGCTCCAACATCGGTTGCACATCAATACTCTGGACCAGCTTCCTGACAGAGACAACAATGGACCATGTCCGCCTAATGTATGTTGGCACTACTAGGAGCACATGTGACAAGGTGACAACACTCAAGCACAATTGGGAAACAGTTGTCACCCCAAAACCTGAACAGGAACCTTCACGGCAGAATCACCAAGAACTGTTTTAATTAAATCTTCAAAGCTTTAAAAATATTACGTTGTAAATCAACTTTTAGTGATTACATTTGCTTAAAGCGGAGTTCCAGGCGCTGACAAGGAACCAGAGAATAAGTGGATTAGGGCTGCTCTGTGCAAAACTACTGCACAGTGCAGGCAACTATGGCACGTTTGTTATTAAAAAAAATGTTGCCTTTACAAACACTTTAAAGATAAACTATGGAATAAGCAGATATTTTGTAAATAAAAGAGTCATGTGTACTCTTAGGCCCCTTTCACACGAGAAGCCCACTGGGATCCGCCTGTCCGTTATTCAGGCGGATCCGAGCAGGCCACTCATTCACTTCTATGGGCAGTCGGTTGTCAGCGGAGATGTGTCCATTGACACCCGTCTGCCATCCAATCCGCTCAAAGTGAACATATGGGCGATACGTTTGCCATCCGTCTGGAATCAGAGAACAACAGGGCTCTGACAGGTCTATCCCTGCACAGTGAGCAGAGACGGACCTGTCATCCGGCGGCTCAATGGAGATCAATGGAGCAATCTACCACTGAGCTGGCGGAGTCCGCTGAGCGGATCCGCCCCATGTGAAAGGGGCCTTACTTGGATCTTCATGTGCTTAGTGTATTCCTTCCAGATCTGTTCAATAATCCAGTGTAAAACTTTGCCTCTGTGCAGGAGCTTCCTGTAATAAAGACCGCTCACTGCTGCTCTCTCTCCTTGCACAGGGTGACTGGTCTGTCTCCGCCCCCTTCTGTAGTTTTCTGCAGGCAGCCTGTAGTGGGTGGAGCCTGCTGGGTCCCTCTCACAGCTCTAATCACTGCACAGGCTATGTATAGCACAGTGATGATGTCACTGTGAATTTTACAAGGTAATATTTGGGTTTTCAAGGGCATTTGGTGCACACAAAGTGGATTTAAATCATTTTTACCTATTGATTTCATTGAAAATGAGTGTGCCTGGAGTTCAGAGTACCACTTCTGCTTACTAAATTACATTTTCAGAGAGGGATATGTGGGTACATCTTGAGTTTCCACCTGGAAAATCTCTTTAATCAATACAACCTTTGTCATTACTGTGTGACCACGTTTAATCAGAACAAGACACTGCACTTGCTGCAATTTATATGTCATTGGGCCGAGGCATCAGAGAAAAGACAGAAGGAATCGGCACTTATTGCAGAGTCAAAGTGAATTCTTAACAGAGCGTTCACTTATTAATAAAGCCGCAGGAGGCGAGGAATCTGCATTTTAAGAACAAGCTGTCCCTCTGCCTTTCATCATTAAAACCCAGAAGAGAATAATCGGTTAAGAATGCTTATAGGTTAAAGTGATGTGCTATAGTGTATTTATGGCCTGAGTGCACTTAAAGCGGTTGTCTACCCTTTGGGGACACTTTTACCTACAGGTAAGCCTATAATAAGGCTTACTTGTAGGTAAAATGAATATCTCCTAAACCTGTATAGTTTAGGAGATATTGCCCCTCCAAGCAGCTGTGGCCTCACTGCGCATGCGCCGAGTATGCCCCGGCGCATGCACTGTGATGTCCCGGCAAAGGCCCGGTGCATAGTGCCGGAGATTGCCAGAAAGACGGGCTCCCGCGCGGGAGTGACAGTCTCGCGGCTCCGGCCAGTCACATTGCTGGAGCCGCGTACCGAGGGAAGATGTCCGCTCCCTCAGAGGGGAACGAGCAGCCCGGTTGGATCTTCGTTTCAGGGTGAGTATTTCATAATGAGCTAGTATGTGGTGCATACTAGCTCATTATGCTATTGTCTTGCAGGTTTTTTTTTCTTTTTTTTTTTTTTAACAGGGTAGACAACCACTTTAAAGGGTAACTCCACCTTTATATACCTTTATAGCCAAGCTGATATGCTTAGCCACAGTAGTTTAAAAAAAAAAAATATTCTGGTCCAACGGTTTTCGTTCTCAGTTTTGCTCTTTTATATGGCAACTTGAAGCTTTCATTGTACCCAGAAGGAGCATGTTCTAATTTGGCTTATATGGAAACTGTACTATGGTCAAGACTATAATATGTACAGAAAAGCAGCTGACACAATATCCTGATACAATATATTTCCATAAAAACAAGAAAATGCATGGTGCTATAAAATTAATGTATAAGTAAACTAAATCTGTTAAAAAACAAACCTGCACTTAAAGCATTTGTTACCCCAACACTTCATATTCCTGATATGTGCCTGCTGTAGTATGTACTTGTATGAGAAAGTCTCCTGTTCTCTTTTTATTGCTTTCTTTATCCCCGGTGATCCTGCCAGTCCCTCTGCTTTCCTAGTAAAAACTGACCACACTACACAGGAGAGCACACTGTGGTCAGTTCTCTAGCTATGCTGGGAACTCAGCCTGCTCTCCTCCAATGATCAGACTTGTCCTGACACCCCCCCCACCGCACAGCCATTCCCTGGGAAGCTCCGTGTGCTGCTGCTTCTCCTCCCCCCCAGCTTTTATGCAGCTGAGAACAGAGGGAATGTGGTCACTTATAAAAAAAGGGGAAGAAAAAGTATTGATAATGTTTTTTTTTTATATCTATACAAAAAATGTTTTGCATTTCATTTCCATTTTAAACCGGATGGGTTGTTTTACAAGGCGATCAGTTACAATCACGTCAAGTGCAAAGACTGTGTGTTATACAAATTGACAATAACACATGCAACACAGTGTTAGCACACGACTACTGAAAGTGCAAAATATATGTGCCAAAGACATACGTATGTACATATAAACTGCTTACACTGGCACACTGTAGTATTGAACAATTTATATGTAGTGTTTACAGCCGACTGCCATCCGATCCGGAGACAGGGACGGACCCCTTCCATTTTTTTTAGAGGACCGGTGTTCTGCCAAAACAGCCAACTTGCCAAAATCTCTAACCACGTTACTTCCGGTGACTCTCCAGCAGCAGTAATTGCAGATTTCGACGACTTGGCTGTTTTCACAGAACCCTGGCAGCACATACACTATGGTAGACAATGAGTTGACTGTTTTGACAGAACACCGGCTAAGGAGTAAAAAAGTTGTTGCCACCTTGTTGTTGGTTACTAGCGGGCGGACTAGCAAATATCCACTCATTATATTGTGTACCGTAGTGTATATGCTGCTGGTGTTCTGTGAAAACAGCCAAGTCGTCGAAATCTACAATAACTGCTGCTGGAGAGTCACAGGAAGTGATGTGGTTGTAGATTTTGTCGAGTTAACTGTTTTGTCAGAACACCAGATCAGATTGGAGGTAGGTGGTGTAAACAGGCATAAATCCGTTTACATCCACCGGTAGGGCTGATTGGAGCGTCTGATCGGGTCCGCCAGAAAAACTGACAGGCAGACCTGATCAGACCCTTTGTGTCCACTTGCCGACTCACAGTACATTTACGTCAATACTTTGACATTAAATATGCCATAACCCGGTATTGTTTTGTTCTGTGGGCGATTCTCTACAAGATAAAAGTGGTCCCAGCAGCGGATTCGTCACGGGATCACTTTTAGAGGTGGCGGGAGACAGGGGCGGGCTGGGCCAGGAGGCAGGGTTGCAATTGCCCCCCGGGCTGCTCTGATTCTCCTTAAAAGACCGACGTGTTGCCAGCTAGGAACTGCGCATGTGCAGTTCCGCAGTTGGCCGAGTGATAGTGCTCGGACGGCTTCCGGAGTAGGACTGGCAGGGCTGCATTAACAGCCCAGGAGCGTGCAGAAACATTCACGCTGTGAGCGGAGATCTGTCCTGTCACAGGGCTGCGGACTGCACCTGAGAGTCTGTGTGCATTCCATACAGTGTTGCCAACCTCCCGCATCGTTTTTTACTGGCAAATCATGGAAAATCTTACTGGCAGAGCACATTTTTTACTGGCAACCTGAAAAATAACTGAACTCCTATTAAAAACTAAGACAATTGATATTTGAACACAACATGGAAACACTGACAAAACCCATATCCAGGGGCGTCCGCAGAAGTTTTTTCGGGGGGGGGGGGCATCCTTTTAAGCTCACCCATGCTCTGTCCCTTTTTGACAATGTCATTATCACATTATCGCGGTCAGAGACCGCAGTCATTGTACACGAGATGGTCAGAGACTGCAGACATCGTACAGGAGATGTCAGAGACGGCAGACATAGTGCAGAAGATAGTCAGAGACTACAGACATGATACAAGAGACGGTCAGAGACTGCAGACATGGTACAGGAGACGGTCAGAGACTGCAGACATACTACAGGAGACGGTCAGAGACTGCGGACATAGCACAAGAGATAATCAGAGACTGCATACATAGCCCAAGAGACTGTCAGAAATTGCATACATGGCTCAAGAGGATAAGGACGTAGTGGGGAACACCAGATTCCAGGGGGGGGGCAACTGCCCCCCCTTGCCCCTACCTGGGGACGCCCATGCCAATATCAAGTAGTTTGCCAAGTTTACACTTAAAAAGTCAGCACAGCATGACAGATTATCAGACCCTGATATTTATAGACAGTTCTAAAAATCACAGATTTTTACAAACTGTCAGTAAATTTACTGGCGGTTGGCAACACTGATTCCATACAGAGCACTCAGCCCAGCCCCCTCCATACAGTGGATCAGATCTGCCTCTTCCCACCCACTCTCTCACTGTGCCCGCCCTCACTCCAGGCAGCCCGTGTGCATCTTCTGTGAATAGGATGTGTGGGCAGGAACATTTAAGTTGAGCAGCCGGTGTTCTGTCTGTATGGGACGCTCTGGAAGCCGATGACTGAGCCTCCTGCTGAGATCTTCAAAGTGAGTGAGCTCTGGTCTCTCCCAAATTCCTCCCCCTCCCTACAGATAAGGAGGTTTCCTCCAGCAACCTGTGCTGCACTTGGTCCTATGTACTAAGAAGTGGGCTTACACTGCTGTGTTGCAGTTTAGCTGCAGTGTTGGTGATCTCAGTCTTCCTGCATGTCCCCCCCCCCATAGACTTCTATTCATTTGCACATTTTTGCTGCATTATCTGAAAGTGCACAAAAAGTGCTGCATCTTTGGTGCACTTTAAAAAAAAAACAGCAGCAAAAACGCACAACCTAAAATAAGCCTATGGAACTGCGGCTAAGGAAAACTGCAAGTACACCAGCACTTCCACCAAACGGCAGCACAACAGTGTGAGCCCAAAGGATTGTACACACTTGCAGCAGGCCCTGCCACTCTGCTGAAAAATGATCCATGCTCAGGTCGCTTTTCAGAGGCATCTGACAGGCAGTGAGGAGGTGATCTCACATTTCCTCCCTGCCTGTCTTAACCCCCTAAATGCCAGTCCCTCCAGGTAATGGCACAGTTCACTTCCAACTCCACCTTATATCCACAATTCTATTTAGGTATTAGCTGCGCTCTCACCTTCATGTTTGCACATCTAATACTTAAAGAGAGTTATGGAAATAAGGTGGAGATCAAAGTGAATTTCTACACCTAAGTGGAGCACTTTACAGACAATTTAAGGATTTTGTTAAACAGAGAGACTGGCAGACGTAAGCCACGTCTGTATGGGCAAGTGGCTGTACTGAAGTTGATTTAGCAAGGGGGGCAGTCCCCTTGTCAGAACACAAAAGAACAGCAGGGGAGATTGCTGTACTAACATCAGATTGTTAATACAGTGAGTTTTTTTTGTTCAACTCACTGGGTTGAGAAAAAAAAAAAAATAGTGGTGTGTACAAGGCTTTACTATGTTGATATGGGAATCAAGCAATTTTCTTGAAGAGTGCAGGGAAATGTGGAGCGGTCTCTCTCTATGCAGGGAAATGTGGAGCAGTGTGTCTCTCTCTCTCTCTGTGCAGGGAAATGTGGAGCAGTCTCTCTCTATGCAGGGAAATGTGGAGCAGTCTCTCTCTATGCAGGGAAATGTGGAGCAGTCTCTCTCTATGCAGGGAAATGTGGAGCGGTATCTCTCTCTATGTGCGGGGAAATGTGGAGCGGTGTCTCTCTCTCTCTCTGTGCAGGGAAATGTGGAGCGGTGTCTCTCTCTCTCTCTGTGCAGGGAAATGTGGAGCGGTCTCTTTCTCTGTGCAGGCATAGTGGAGCGGGGTCTCTCTGTGTGTCATAGTGGAGCGGGGTCTCTCTCTGTGCAGGCATAGTGGAGCGGGGTCTCTCTCTGTGCAGGCATAGTGGAGCGGGGTCTCTCTCTGTGCAGGCATAGTGGAGCGGGGTCTCTCTCTGTGTGGCATAGTGGAGCGGGGTCTCTCTCTGTGTGGCATAGTGGAGCGGGGCCGGTCTCTCTGTGTGGCATAGTGGAGCGGGGTCGGTCTCTCTCTGTATGGCATAGTGGAGCGGGGTCGGTCTCTTTGTGGCATAGTGGAGCGGGGTCGGTCTCTTTGTGGCATAGTGGAGCGGGGTTGGTCTCTCTCTCTCTGTGGCATAGTGGAGTGGGGTCTCTCTCTGTGTGGCATAACTTTACTTTCAGAGTGACCTGGCCGGCTGAGAGAGGTTTCTTCCAACGGGGGTCAGGTCCTCAGCCCTAAGGGTTTCATACCGGGACTTGTTTGAAGTTTAGTTCCTAGAGGTCATGGTGGTACAAGTCCCCCAGGGGCCCTGGAGGGCCACATCATCCCCCTCCCCCCGACCACCTTTGTGATCATAGAAAACCTTAGACTGTTTTCCCCAATCCATGACTTTGCCACCACTTGCTCTATGGGCCACTTGACTGGACTTGCCCCCCAGGCCTAAGGCTGCCAGCCCTCCCCTGGCGGGAGAGGTGCATCCAGTGGCATCGGGAGGGGGGCTGGAGCCCCGAGTGGGTCCCCGAAAAGCCCCCGATCTCAGTCATTCATAAAGTAATGCTTAGCCCTGAGCCCGAGCCGCCGGGGAACGATCCAAGCGCGGCCGAGTGGCATAAGTCCCGCCTCCTGCAGCACCTATGATGGACGTTATACTGGTCCAATGCCGGGAACGCGGAAAGTGGCATCCATCATAGGAGCCGCCGGGTCCAGGAAGTGGGTATGACACTGCGGCCGCATTGGGAGATCCCCGTTTGCTCTGTGTAAATGGGTAGGCAGGGCTGACAGCTGAATGGTGATGAGGGATGGGCGTGCTGCACACTACAGGTACGGCTGAGAAGCCTGAGCTGCAGGAGTGTCAAATGAGAGGTCAGGTCATGTATGTGTCAGGTTGGTCAGTGTATGTGTCAGGTAGGTCAGTGTATGTGTTAGGTAGATAGGTCAGTGTATGTGTCAGGTAAGTCAGTGTATGTAATCCCAACACCAGCTTCAGTGTACAGTAGGAGAAGGCACACTGCACCACCGTGTCCAGCAAGTCTCCTTACTAGACTTTAATAACAAATGAGCATATAACCAGATCCTCCTGCGCCCTCCTGCGAGCGTACTCGGCATGACGTAGCTCCATCTGACGCGTTTCATTCAATGGGATATTGTTAAAGGCGTGGCCATTTACGCCGAGCGCGCTTCTTACTGGTTGAAAACAGGAAGTGCATACTGGAATGCACCGCTTCACCGCCGGTGCGTTCCAAAGGCAGGTGCCTCTTATGCACCCAGTGGCTCATCTATTAGGGACAGCTGTTGAAATGCTCCACCACCTACTGGAAGAGCAGACGAAAGTGACCGGACCCGAGAGAGAGCATACAATTGCAATATAAAAACACTTACTCATAAAAATAATACTTAAAAGGGAGTGTTAATTAAAATATCCATCCACTCATAATCTTAAACAGGAAAATTAATTTAAAATAATTGCTCAATTATACAGCAATGGGAAGCCATCACTTATAAAGTAGTAAATGACCTACATAACAATGACATAGGAAAAGGCTCCCCCTAATGGAGAAAAAACGGAAGACCCATGAGAAATAAATAAATTGTGTCATATCAGAAACAACCCAAAGTCCATAAGGACCAGATAAACTCTCCCGGGAGACCCATTATTAGTGGCCTAGATTCAGTGACCTCACAAGTTGGAAAGTACATTGATAGTTTTCTCCAGCCTTTGGTGTCCCAGACTTGGTACTATATTAAGGACTCTGCCCAGGTGATCAGGTCTCTTGGTGAGATTCAGTGGTGGGAGAGCTACATCTTAGTTACGGCGGATGTGGCCTCCCTCTATACTATAATATCTCACCATGATGGCTTTGAGGCAGTTAAGAGTTTTTTGAGCCAAGACTCAGGTTTGGACCCGGCTCAGAGAGAGTTCGTTCTTGACCTTTTTAGGTTTGCCATGCTGCACAATTATTTTTGGTTCGGTGGCTCCTGCTATTTGCAGAATAGGTGAGTCACCATGGGAGCCAACCAAGTTTGCTCCCAGCATTACGAACCTATTTATGGCCAGGTGGGAAGAGGATGTCATCTATACCGCCAGAAGACCAGAAGTGGTCTTCTGGGGTACATATATTGATGACGTCCTCCTCCTTTGGGATGGGGACAGGCCTTCATTGGATGCCTTCATGCAGGAACTCAATGCCAATACATTGGGTACTGTTTTGCAATATGAGGCCTGCAACACCAGTATTCACTTCTTGGATCTAAACATCCTTGATCACCACCACTTTTTTTAAGAGTACAGACCGTTATATAGGTAAGGGGAGCTGTTACCACCCTAATTGGCTTAAAGCTGTCCCGAAGGGGCAATTTATTTGCCTTAGGAGAAATTGTTACCTAAGGGAGGATTTCTTCAAACTAGCAGAAATGTTAAAAACTCATTTCCTTGATAAGGGTTATAAACCCGAGGAACTGGACAGGACAATAGTAGAAGTTTGGGATATGGACAGAATTACCATGCTAATAGGGAGATGCCAGTTAACACCATCCAGAAGGACTTTAGGTTCACTTCTCTTACCACCTTTTCCAAACAACACTATGATGTCAAGAGAATCATGTCTAAACACTGGGGAGGCCTTAGAAATGACAAAGTACTTGGGTCAGTACTCCCTGAGAGACCCCAGGTAATTTTCAGGGGTGTGCCTCCTTTGAAGCTTCAGGTTGCGCCGAATATTCTGGATGCCCCCTGCAGAGTTCCATTCTTCCAGAATTTGAGGGGATTATCCTTGTTGAAAGTGCGCTATTTGTAAACTAAATGAACTTCAGGATAGGAAGATTTGTCAGTTAGCCTCGACAGTTACTCACAAGTCATATGACATCAAAACTTTTATAACCTGCTCATCCTTAAATGTGCTCTACATGCTCACTTGCCCTTGCGGCCTACAGTATGTGGGACGGACTGTGAGGGCCATGAATGTAAGAGTTGGTGAGCATGTGGCCAACATTAAAACTGGCTTTCCAAAACATTCAGTGTCACGGCATTATTTAGAGCATCATGACAAGGACCCTAGGGGTACTACTATAGTCGCGATCGATCGATTCACTCCACATTGGATGGGTAGTTTTGTTAGGAGGGATATTTCCCAGATGGGAACCCGCTGGATTTTTAATTTGAAAAGTTATGCGCCCCATGGGCTTAACGTGGACTGGGGTATTAATTGTTTCATTAACAATGGTTAGTTTTCCCAGTCCGTGTTGGGTTGTTTCTGATATGACACAATTTATTTATTTCATATGGCTCTTCTTTCTCCATTAGGGGGAGCCTTTTCCTATATCATTATTATGTAGGTAATTTACAGAAGTGATGGCTTTCCATTGCTGCATAAGTGAGTGATTATTTTAAATTAATACTCTTGTGTAAGATTATGAGTGGACGGTTATTTTAATTAATACTCCCGTTTAAGTATTATTTTTATGAGTAAGTGCTTTTATATTGCAATTGTATGCTCTCCCTCGGGTCCGGCCATTTTTGTCTGCTCTTCCAGTAGGTGGTGGAGCAATACGACAGCCGTCCCTGACAGATGAGCCACTGGGTGCATAAGAGGCAGTGCCTTCCTGTTTCCTGCCTTTGGAACGCACCGGCGGTGACGCGGTGCATTCCAGTATGCACTTCCTGTTTTAAAGCAGTAAGAAGCACGCTCGGCGTGGACGGCCACGCCTCTAACAATATCCCATTAGATGGAACGCGTCAGCTGGAGCTACGTCACGCCGAGTACGCTCTAGGACTGCGGAATATGATTTTATGAACAGACCTGTTTTTACTTGTACACTGTAAGTAGAACCTTTAATACATTTTGTTTGGAACTCCTACGGGCTTCATTATGAAATTCCTTTTATATTCCCCATGGTATCTGTTGGTGGAGTGTTAATGGAACTCGTTCAGAGTGTGCTACTGGTGATCCTGTTTGTTGGAGATCAGAAGTTCTGTTATGAATGTTCTTATGAGGAGCCCCACAGCTGTGACCGCAGGAGGATCTGGTTATATGCTCATTTGTTATTAAAGTCTAGTAAGGAGACTTGCTGGACACGGTGGTGCAGTGTGCCTTCTCCTACTGTACACTGAGGCTGGTTTTGGGATTACTTCACCTTGCATTTCTATCTTTGGACTTGTTGTTTTAGTGCTGCACTTTGGACTTTTATTTATTACATTTGTTGATCTGCAAATCTGTGCTAGCTGCTACTTGTTTTCTTTGTATATTAGTGCGGATCATACATTGATTTTTTTCAGGTCAGTTTATGTGTCAGGTAGGTCAGTGTATGTGTCAGGTAGGTAGGTCAGTGTATGTGTTAGGTAGGCAGGTCAGTGTATGTGTCAGATCGGTCAGTTTAGTGGTCAGCATTGATGGGCACTGGTGAGCCAGGCAGCAACCAGCAAGTGAGCCTACCCCATTCCCTGCCCTCCATCCACCAACAAAACCACCCCCACTCTCCTTTTTGCCACCTAGCAATGCCCCTGGGTGCAAACCCCCCCTTCCTGATCGTTTCTGAGCTTACCGAAGCCATTGGTAAGCCCGGAACCGATCTGATCCCTAAGATGCCTGAGCAGAAAGGCGAGTGAGGACAAGATAGCCTCCACCCAGCTCTATGCCCTTGGAGAACCGGAGCGAGGTCTAATGTCACTTCCACCTCGGGCTTAAAGGGATGATTTTTTTTTTCTGTTAAAGTCAGTGTCTTTTTTTTTTGCTTTAAAGGGTAAATCAGAAATATGGGGTCTTTTTGCAGAAATACAGTGTAGAATTAAAGTTTTTTAATAAAACAGATACACTGGGCAGCCTGGAGGAAGACAGGTGAATGAGTGAAAATAACAGTTATTTCTGCAGGAGGGGAGGGGAGGAGCAGGCACTGACACAACTGACAGGCAGAGGGGGGGGGGGGGGGGCAGTGG
>BLSH010324238.1:651896-673326 GCA_018402905.1 Glandirana rugosa | reverse complement strand
CAGGCACTGACACAACTGACAGGCGGGGGGGGGGGGGACAGTGGAGAGCTGCGGATGACGGAGCTCTCCACTGTCTCCTGATAAACTGAACCACGGTGTCCGGGCTCAGCCAGGTGATGATACAGGGGGCCAATTGACACAGCACAATCACTGTGCTGTTATTCATGCTTTAAGGAAACAGGAACATTTTTTTTTTTAGGATAACAAATGCTTTAAAGCAGTGTTCCCCAACCCAGTCCTCAAGGCCCACCAACAGGTCATGTTTTCAGGATTTCCCTCAGATGAATCAGCTGTGGCAATGGAAATCCTGAAAACATGACCTGTTGGTGGGCCTTGAGGACAGGGTTGGGGAACACTGCTTTAAAGTGTTTGTTACGCCACTTTACAAAAAGTTCCCATCTGCTCTGTATTATAACAAGAAGTTGCCCTGTGTCTGTGTTATAACATATATATACTTCTCTGTATAGATAACACACCTTCTTACTAGGATCAGTTGTCATTTTTCAGCTTTTCTCTCTTAGCTCAGAAGTCCTGAGGGTGGGGCTGAGCACTGCTGCTGACCTCAGCTGGAGAGACAGAGCTGTGCTGTGTTATCTATATAGATAACCGGGTGAACTTCTAATACAAAGGAAATAGGAGCTTTTAGAGTTAATTATGAGGGCAGAGAAGAGAAGCTACCAGAGGAGGAGGGAGGGGGAGGAGGGGGCAGTTGGAGACAGGCACACAGGAGATAGGAGAGCTGGGAGTGACATCAGTCCAATGCTGCATCTGTCCCCCGAGCGATCGAGCACCGCTGATGACTCGGTTCTCACAGCTCCCCGGGCAGAGAGCTGCAGGCTGTCAATCTGCTAGCAGCTCTCCGCTCTGCTCCCCCACGCTCACTAGAGTGTTGAGCTGTGGAGGGGCGGGGAGTGGCCATCTCAGGCTCTCAGTGGCTTGCTGAGAGGCTGAGACGGGTATTAGTCCAGGCACCTGGTGGATCCAAAATTTTATTGTCGTGATGACACGGTGCCTGGACTGATTCTTGTGACGTCAGGAGAGAGCGGACTTCAGCCTGCTCTCTGCTGAAAACGGGTCACAGGAGTGCAATTTGTTTTGCACTTCTCCTTTAACTACCTCAATGCTGGGCACTTTCACCCCCCTCCTGCCCAGGCCAATTTTCAGCTTTCAGCGCTGTCGCACTTTGAAGACATTTGCACGGTCCTGCAAAACTGAACCCAAGCTAAATTTTATCTTTTTTTTTTAGACACATAGAGCTTTCTCTTGGTGATATTTAACCCCACTGGATTTTTTTGCTAAACAAATGAAAAAAAAGACAGAAAATTTTTTAAAAAATAAGTTTCTCTTAATTTCTGTTATAAAATTTGGTAAATAAATAATTTTACCCCTTCTCTGATGGGCACCGATTAATTTTCCCAGATGAGGCAGCACTGATGGGCACCATAAGGTGGTACTGATGGGCACCGATGAGGAGCCACTAATATGCAGCACTAATGGGCACTGATAGGTGGCACTGGTATGCAGCACTGATGGGCACTAATAGGAGGCACTGATGGGTAATGATAGGCGGCACTGATGGGCAATGATAGACAGTACTGATAAGAAGGCACTGATGAGTACTGATAGGCATCACTGATGGGCACTGAAAGGCGGCACTGATTGGCATCACTAGTGTGCACTGGCAGGCACCACTGATGGGGCTGCATTGATAATCAGGGCACTGATTATCAGTGCAGATGTCCTCACTGCGGAAAGACGCTTATCTGCTCTCCTCTCCTCATGTGCTGTAAGTGCGAGGAAAGGAAGAACTGGCATTTCCTATTTTGGATTTGATTGGACACAGCTGATCACACGGTAAAGAGCCTACGTCATTAGCTCTTTACCGTGATCGGTGATGCGTTGTGTCCGAGGGACACACCGCACCACCAATCGCCACACACGAGCGGCCCGTTCTGAAGGACGTCATATGATGTCCACTCAGGATGGTAAAGCCACCGCCCGGCAGTCAATATGCTATAGGCCGGGTGGGAGCTGGTTAAACAAGAATGCTATGAATCTATGCCTTAGGCCCCTTTCACACTTGTGTGATGCAATTTTAACGCAATTTTTTGCCGCAATTTTACCGCAATTTCGGATCAGTGCGACTTTGTTGCAACTTTGACACAATGAAAACATATTACAAAGTCGTACAGAAATAGTACAGAAAACACATTATATTATTCAGGTGCGATTTGCATGTGACTTTGAGGGTTTAACATTGAAGTCTATAGACTTCAAGTTGCATCAAAGTTGGGCCAAAGTAATGCAGGGACAAAGGGGAAATAATGGGGAAGGACTTGTCATGCAAGTCCAAAATCGCAGGACAACTCGCACAAGTGTGAAAGGGGTCTTAAAGTGTCTTAAAGTGTATAGTTTTAAAGCGATTGCTGTCTGTGTCCCCATTAGTAAGGCTCACTCTCTCGATTTGTCCTGATGACCATTGTTAATGAGACTAAAAGTGATGGGAAATAGGAACTTCTGAGTTGTTACCATCTTCTGAGTTGTGAACATCTTCCGATAGGGAAACATCCCAGGGCTCCTTATGAAAATACCAGATACCTAGCTCTATCTGACTTCAGCATGCTTTGGTCATAGTCCCAGGAACAATCATGCAATAAATCAGTGTAAGAAAAGTTTCAGAACTCCTTATTTCTACATTTGTTCCGGATCAGCAACTCACGCCCAACAGAAGTCTAAGCAACATACTCGTAGCAGCCAGGGAACTAGCATTCTCAAAAAAGTGCTCAGTAATGGCAGCCAACATTAATCTCTCATGAAAGTGCCCCTTTAACCACTTCAGGCCCGGAAGGATTTCACACTTTAGGACCAGAGCACTTTTTGTGATTCGGCACTGCGTCACTTTAACTGACAATTGCGCGGTCGTGCGACGTTGTACCCAAACGAAATTTGCGTCCTTTTTTTTCCCACAAATAGAGCTTTCTTTTGGTGGTATTTGATCCCCTCTGCGTCATTTTTGGTCGCCACTATAAACAAAAGAAGAGCGACAATTTTGCAAAAAAAACCCAAGTTTCTTACTTTTTGCTAAAATACAAATCCAAAAAAAAATATAAAAAAAACATTTTTTTTCTTCGGTTTTGGCCAATTTATATTCTTCCTCATATTTTTGGTAAAAAAAAATCGCAATCGGCGTTTATTGATTGGTTTGCGCAAAAGTTGCCACGTTTACGGATGATGAGAATTCATTTCTGGGGTTTTTATTTTTATTTTTTACTAGTAATGGCGGCGATTTGTGATTTTTAGCGGTACTGCGATATTGCAGCGGACATGGCGGACACTTTTTTGGGACCATTGGCATTTATACAGCGATCAGTGCTATAAAAATGCACTGATTACTGTGTAAATGCCATTGGCAGTGAAGGGGTTAACCTGCAGGGGGCACTCTAAGGGTTAACTGTGTTCCCTGGGTGTGTTCTAACTGTATGTGGGCTGCCCTGACTGGGGAAAGGGGATGATCACAGCTTCCATATAGAGGCAGGCTGTGATCATCGCCCTCCCCCCTCTATGAGAACGGAGATCTGTGTTTACATACATGGACCTCCGTTCTCTCGCTGCGGGAGGGGGGGGGGGCATCGCGGGTAGCCGGCGGAGATCGAGTCCGCCCTACCCGCTCCCTGCCCCCCCCCCCCGAACACAGTGAGCGCTAGGGTTGCCACATCATCCCTTTAATCCAGGACACATATTAATTACACAGGTTCTGTGGCTGATTAAGGTGGTAATTAAACTCACTTGGTGCCTCATCTGTATTATATTAGCCTCACAACCTGTGTAATTCATATGTGTCCTGGATTAAAGGGATGATGTGGCAACCCTAGTGAGCGCGCATATATTACATGCGCACAATATTAGTTATCGCGGCCGCCGTCAGGTGACGGCGGTTCGTGATAACGAGCCACCTTGCCGCCGTCACGCTGCGGCGGGCGGTCGGCAAGTGGTTAAAGAGATTTTTTCTCACTTTCTATTGTGTCTACAAGACAAGGCAGGGTGGCTCGGGAGCAAGACTGCATGAGTGCCCCCATAGTAAGCAGCTTTTTATGGGGCACTCACTGAAGAGGAAGAGCCAGATGCATGGGGGGGGGGGGTGCAGAAGAGGAGGATGAGGGCTGCTCTGTGTAATACCAGTGCACAGAACAGGTAAATATAACATGTTTATTATTTTAATTAAAAATAGAATTGAAATTAATAAAACTTTAACTAAGAACATGTTTGCCTTCACACACTTTCAGTAGGTATATTTAGCTCCTGTCAATGACTGGCAAAAATCTTCACGGACATGCTAAACATTTTTGCATAAATGACTGCGTCTGACATTGGCTACAAAGATTACCTGGATCAGATTGCAGAAAGGCGGAGTAGGTGTTACTCTTTCACAAGAAACAGAAACTATTATTTCTGCTCTCATTTCTTTCAGGCTGCTGTGATCAATGGCATCTTCTTTGAGAGACGAGCTGAATTGTTCTATCCGTCTGAACATATTTACAGATCCGGTAACGCTGAGATGTGGACACAACTTCTGCCGGCTCTGTATCAATTGTGTCCTGGATACACAACAAGGCCTAGGAGTTTACTCCTGTCCTGACTGCAGAACCAAGTTCATGGAGCGTCCAGCACTGCAAAGGAACATAACTCTTTGTAACATCGTGAGACAATTTCCATCTACAGGTGAGAAGGAGTCCGGGGTCTTCTGTTCTTATTGTGTGGACTCTCCTGTACCCGCTGTTAAATCTTGCTTGTTATGTGAAGCTTCTTTGTGTGATAAACACCTGAGAGTCCACAGCAAGGCACCAGAACACATCTTAACTGATCCCACCACTTCTATGGAGGATAAAAAGTGTCCTGTCCACAGGAAGATCCTGGAGTATTACTGCATTCAGGATTCCATTTGCATCTGCGTGTCCTGCAGTTTGGCAGGAGACCATGAAGGCCACAAAGTGGAGTTGCTGGATGAGGCTTCTGAAAAGAAGAAGAAGAAACTGAATGGCGTTCTGGATAACCTTACCTCTGAAAGAGAAGAGACTGAAAAGAGAGTACTGTGTCTGCAGAACCACGGGAAAACTGTTCAGGAGAAAGCTGGTGTTTTAATACAGCGTTTCACTGCCCTGGTTGGAGAATTCAGAGAAAAGCTGGACACTCTAGAGGAAACGATCCCCATCGTGATCTCAACCGAAGAAAAGAGGCTCTCCCTCTCCGTTACCGGTCTCATTCAGCAGCTGGAAATAAAAAATGATGAACTTTCCAGGAAGATCTGTCTCACCAAGGAGCTGTGTAGCATATCTGACCCGATAACCATTTTAAAAGATGAGCTCCTTTGTGTTTCCGACCATATCGAAGATGAAAACTTTAAGGATGTGGTTGATGATGTCCATAAAGTAGGAGACTTGGATTTGACTCTCGTTTCAGCATTATTGCACACTGCCATTGACAATTGTGCCACGCAAGCAGTTAGCAGTGGGTTCAATTTTCCCCAGATTTCAGCCATATCACTGGATGTGAACACAGCTGGCAATGATGTAGCCATCTCTGAAGATCTCAAAATGGCTTCTTGGCATGGGATGGGCCAGAAATACTACCAAACACCTGTGAGGTTCCAGTCATGTCAAGTTTTAAGCCTGACCTCTTTCTCTTCTGGAAAACACTATTGGGAAGTAGAGTGGAGTGAACTGGGAAATTGCTGTGTTGGGGTGAGCTATGCCAGTATAGAAAGACAAGGGGGGCAGTGCATTATTGGCGAGAATGACAAGTCCTGGGGACTGCGTATATGGGAGAATCACTATTCTGCTATACACAACAGTAGTGTAATGGCCTTACCTGATCCAGTTTCCTATAGAAAATTAGGACTGTGTTTAGATTATGGGGCTGGAAAGCTGTCCTTTTACGAGCTGGGGGTCCCCATGAGACACTTACACACGTTTACCTCCACCTTCACTGAGCCCCTCCATGTCCTGTGTTGGGTCCTGGGCAGTTGGATAAGATTTAGTGCAAGAAATAGGAAAGATTAACGTGACACCGCACCAGCTGACCCACTGAGATGTATAGGAAACCCTGGTGCTTTAAAGCAGAAATTGCAGGGAAAAAAATCATATCTTTGTGCTAACCGACCCCCGCAGTTAGCCCTAAAAACCAACCCAACTTCTGTCCTTGTTCCCGTAGGCTGTGGTGTAGCAACTTCTTTTTACATGGGGGTAGGGGGTGGTAGCAGGTAGACATTTAAGCCTCGTACACACGGGACGACGATCGTACGTACGATTGTCTCAAATCGTATGTTGGCTGTTGTATGTAGCATAGTGACTGCACTACACGATCGTACGTGCGCAGAAGAACGTTCAGGTGCATGTAATTAGCATCCAGCCATTCCTGACTTCTGAGCATGCGTGTTTTGCACAATACAACTTTGTTGTACCAACTGCTCTGTACACACGATACAACGGTCGTATGAGAGCTTGTTGGTACAACCAAGTTTTCTAGTCTGCTCATACAACTCCCTTGTACAACCGTCGTATGTTCGACTGTTCAAAACGCGCATACAAACAATCGATTTCGCATACAACGGTCGTGAGTAAGACCTGTTGTATACAATCGTCGAACCGTGTGTACGGGGCTTTATTCATTTTCCTCCAAGGTCCAACTTTCCACTAACTTCCTGTTGTGTCTCTGTGACATGAAGTGAAGGGAAATTTCCCCAATGGTACACAGACAACAAAAATACCCTTCCCTATCTAAAACTGGTAAAGAAAAGTTTAGCTATACATACACTTTAACTTTACAGCATCCACCAAAATAGAAATCTTAATTTTGAGTGAGCTGCCGCTTAAAAAATACAGAAGGTTGTTTGGGTGGAGGGAATAATGAAATTAGATTGTCCATTCAGGACATTAAACTCCGGTGTTGATGCATACTATTATATTTCAGTCTTTTTAGAGCTGAATTTTTATCTGCTATTTTTTGCTTTCTAAGCTGCTCCCCCTGCCTTTTCAATTTCATTACATACCTTATTTTAGAGCTAGTAATGTAATTACTGGGTTTCTGTGTATCTCTATGCAAAGCAGACAGATCATGGCTGGTGGCAGGAGCTGGCATGGTTCTACATAGCTTCCTGAAACATTGCAACATACTGCCCCTTAACAGACCTTAGCTCCTGATACAAACAGTGGGTTGACTCTTGGGAGGAATTATTCAAATTTCAAAACTTCCATGGGTGTCAGTCCTAAGGAGTGGATGTTCTTAAAGCGGAGTTCCACCAATTTCTGTGTTTATTAAAAGTCAGCAGCAAAAAAAAAAAAAAAAAAAACTGCTGACTTTTAATAAACAGACACTCACCTGTCCCACAGTCCTCGCTCCTCTCCCTCTCCTCCCCACAGCGACGGTATTGCAAGTGTGGGCGCCCGGCTGTGACCGCTTGCAGCTTTACAGCTGGGCACACACTGTGGATACGCGAGTCGCGCTGCGCGTTCTGAATGGCTGGGCAATCTTCTGGGATCTGTGACGTGTCCCAGAAGATTGCAGGGAGGGAGGAAAGGAGAACCTCCGCTCGGCGCCCCATCGCATTAGGGGAACTGGGTACCTGTCAAAAATAGGTACCCACTCCCCCCCCCCCCAAAAAAAAATAATACGTATGCCAAATGTGGCATGTCAGGGGGTTACGATTGCTTAAAGCAGAAGTTCCAATTTTGGGTGGAACTCCGCTTTAAGCAGGCTATATTTGCAGATGCTGAGTCTTCATATTGAAAGAGCTATAATCCAATCAATAAAAGGGGCAGGCCAGGGACAGTCGGACTGGGAATTTAAGAGCTAGGTAAAGCAGGTCAATCTCTTGGAGGTGGAGGGCAGGTGCACTGTGTGTGTGTTAATGATGCCAGCTAGGGAACTACTTCCTTCTAACCCTTTTGTGGCCCCTGTAGGGCAATTTTACAACTTCCTGACCCAGGGACAGGTATCAGACTAAAGGAAGTGAATTCAAATCTCCCACACAGGCAGCAGACATTTTATCTCAACCATGTTAAACTTGAAAAACAGTAGACCAAACTGGGCAAAATTAATCTTCAAGGGCCACATTGGGGATGATTTGCTAAAACTGGAGAGTGCAACATCTGGTACAGCTGTGTATGGTCGTCAATCAGCTTCTAACTTCGGCTTGTTCAATTAAGTTTTGACAATAAAACCTGGAAGCCGATTGGCTACCATGCATAGCTGCATCAGATTTTGCTCTCTACAGTTTTAGTAAATCAACCACATTATGTCTACTGAGAGCCACACTACTAATTCCACAAAGGTTATAGCACTTTGATGAGTAAAGTGTATATGATGATGCGTTTCTCTTATTTGCTTTTTAATTTTTGTGCTTGTTAAATATACAATTGAAAGTGATTTGTCATATCTGTTTCTAAATTGCAAAAAATACATGCTGATCCTACCAGAAATCCAGCAATCTTGACATCTTTTGTGCTCTCTGCAGTGTTATCATCTCAAGTAGTGTTATCAGACCATCCCAGTTCACCTATGTGGACTACAGAACGACTCCCCCTATGTTATAAAAGGGAGAAGAGAATACTTCATGTCCTAAGGTGACAACATTGCTCCTCTATAGATACAGTACAGAGAGTGTTGTCACCTTAGGGCCAGAAGTGTGTTACTGGCAGGATCACCAAGTGAAAATAAAGGAAAAAGAAACCAGAAAAAAATGTAGCCAGTACATCTAAGGAAGAGTAAGCTGCAATATATTCTGTTTTTGTTCTTGGGTTTAAATACTCTTTCATATTCTAGTAATAACTGAGAGAAAGGACATACAGTACATTTCCTGACATTGAGCCTAGAATTACACTGGTGCATGGAAAACACTGCATGTGATTCGCACAGGATTTTTTTCTACCAAAAATATGTAGCAGAATACATATTGGCCTAAACAGATGAAGAAATTTGATTTTCTACATTTTTTTATTGGATAGCAGAATGCAAAAAATATATATTTTTTTCAAAATCGTCGGCCTTATTCGCAATGAGTAAAAACCGCAGAGGGGATAATTCTTTTTTTTACATTATTTTTTTTGGAAATGTTTTATAGCAGAGAGTAAAAATTTTTTTTTTTCCCCAAAATTTTCGCCCTTTTTTGTTTATAGCGCAACAAATAAAAACCGCAGAGATCAAATACCACCAAAAGAAATCTCTATTAGTGGGAAAAAAAGGACACATTTTTTTTCGGGTACTGCATGACCGTGCAATTGACAGTTAAAGTAACGCAGTGCAGTATCGCAAAAAATTACCTGGTCATGAAGGGGGGTAAACCTTCTGGAGGTGGTGAAGTAGAAAAATAATCCACTATGAAGAAAATTGCAGATAAAAGCACAGAAAAAACAAGTACTGCATTTCAAATGCTTACCTGCACGTTTTTTTTTTCCTTCCCATGAATGATTGCTATTCGCTTGCAATGTGCCTCTGAACTAGTTTGTCATATTCTCCTTATCCACCCCCCGTATATAATAATAATTATTATTATACAGGATTTACAGTGTCTTGAAAAGGTATTCCTACCCCTTCCACATTTTGTCATGTTACAACCAAAAAATATAAATGTATTTTATTGGGATTTTATGTGATAGACCAACACAAAGTGGCACATAATTGTGAAGCGGAAGGAAAATGATAAATGGGTTTCAAATTTTTTTACCAATAAATATCTAAACGTGTGACGTGCATTTGTATTCAGCGCCCCCTTTACTCTGATAATCCTAACTAAAATCTAGTGGAACCGATTGCATTCAGAAGTCACCTAATTAGTAAATGGAGCCCACCTGTGTGTAATTTAATCTCAGTATAAATACAGCTGTTCTGTGAAGCCTTCAGAGGATTGTTAGAAAACCTTAGTAACCAAACAGCAACATGAAGGCCAAGGAACACATCAGACAGGTCAGGGATAACGTTGTGGAGAAGTTTAAAGCAGGGTTAGATTATAAAAAAATATCCCAAGCTTTGAACATCTCATAGAGCACTGTTCAATCCAACATCTGAAAATGGAAAGAGTATAGTACAACTGCAAACCTACCAAGACATGGCCATCCACGTAAACTGACAGGCCGGGCAAGGAGAGCATTAATCAGAGAAGCAGCCAAGAATAATGCCTCGTACACACGGGACGATGATCGTACGTACGATTGTCGCAAATCGTATGTTGCATAATGTAACTTGCATACTGACTGCACTACACGATCGTACTACCACAGAAAGAACGTTCAGGTGCATGTAATTAGCATCCGACCGTTCCTGACTTTGGAGCATGCGTGTTTTGCACAATACCACTTGTTGTACCAACTGTTCTGTACACACGATACAACGGTTGTATGAGCGCTTGTTGGTACGACCAAGTTTCTAGTTTACGCATACAACTCCCTTGTACGACCGTCGTATGTTCGGCCATGGGGACAGGAAAGATGGTCAGAGTTGATGGGAAGATGGATGGAGCCAAATACAGGGCAATCTTAGAAGAAAACCTGTTAGAGTCAGCAAAAAACTTGAGACTGGGGCGGAGGTTCACCTTCCAGCAGGACAACAACCCTAAACATACAGCCAGAGCTACAATGGAATGGTTTAGATCAAAGCATATTCATGTGTGAGAATGGCCCAGTAAAAGTCCAGACCTAAATCCAATTGAGAATCTGTGACAAGACTTGAAATTTGCTGTTCACAGATGTTCTCCGTCCAATCTGACAGAGCTTGAGCTATTTTGCAAAGAAGAATGGGCAAAAATGTCCTCTCTAGATGTGCAAAGCTGATAGAGGCATCCCCAAAAACACTTGCAGCTGTAATTGCAGTGAAAGGAGGTTCTACAAATTATTGACTCGGGGGGCTGAACACAAATGCACCCCACACTTTTCACATATTTATTTGTGAAAAATTTTAAAAACCATTTATCATTTTCCTAGACACTGTGTTGGTCTATCACATAAAATCCCAATAAAATACATTTACGTTTTTGGTTGTAACATGGGTCTCCATATCACCAGGACGCCCTCATCCACCTGGGGTGATGTCGACTGTGGGTTGCTGCCATCATGCCCCCTGCCAAAGCTCCCGGCCCGGATGGCCCTGGACGGGCCCTTGGCTCTGACGGTGCATCACCATCATATGAGTGTTGTAAGTTGCATGCGCAGTTTGTGGAGGGATTCATACCCAAAATGTTTTTACATTGTCAATTGCTGATCCTATATTCATTTTTTTAGACCCACCACGAGCCTGCTCCTGACGAGTGGCTCCAAGCCACGAAACATACGTAGAGCTAAAAGCTGCTGTGGATTTAACCTTCTATGTGTTTTATCCACCAAACCTCAATAGGAACAATGAGGTCCTTGGCCACGCAGACCTGTCTGTGTATATATTCTTACCAGTCTGCATATTAAATACCTGATGGATGGGGGCAATGTACTGAGCTTAACACATTTGTATTCATTGTTATGAATTTGTATTGTCGTTTATGATTGATATTTTATCATGTAATGTTTGTGACTATATGCATCAGTATATTCATATCCACAAATTAAATTTCTGTGAACATCTCAGTCCCACTCCTCTCTTCCCAAATTTTGCAATACTGCAAAATGAGTTTCCTTTACAAGGCAGGGATGGAAGCGGACGGCCTTACCAGGCCATGGCTTCATTTAAAGTCCCATATTTTTCCCCCCATTTTTTTCCTTTTTCCCTTTATATGACAAAATGTGGAAAATGTGCAAGGGGTATGAATACTTTTTCGATGCACTGTATACAGCACTAACAGTTTGTGCATTGCTTTACAACATTAGGGCAAACAGTACAGTTACAATACAATTCAATAATCTTTTATGTAGCTGCCAGGGGAGGAGTGGATGAGAATACTGTAGATTGGCACTTGAGTGACGGCTCTAAGGCTAGTTATAGGCAGGTATTTTTTTTCATTCAGCCTTACATTGACAAATGTTTTCCAGCATGTCCTTTTGACAGAAATTAATGAAACAATTGACCTCTGATGAACAGAGACAGCTACACATATATCGAAATTCAGCCGGATTGCTAAACCGGATTCATTTTGATTCGCCAGTTTAAAGCAGAACTTCACCCAAAAAGGGAAGCTTTGCTTTCCTACATTTCCCCCCCCCCCCCCCCCCCCCCCAATCATATTTAGATTTTTTTTTCTCAGGGAGCCAGTACCTAGTTTTCACAGGTACCCACTCCCACATCCTCTTGGATCACCTAGGCGTACTGAGCGAAAATTCAGACCCCCCTCTCCCTTCCTTCTACTGCCTAGTACAAACCACAGGTCCCAGGAGGCTGCAGGTCCATCCGGAAAGCACAACACAACTTGCGCTTGTACAATGGGGTGCTAGCTGTGAAGATGCATGCATTCAAAACCAGCTTCCCACAAGCAAGATGGCGGTGCCAGAGTCCCAAACACTGGCAGAGAACCAGCCAGGACAGGTAAGTGTCTCTTTATTAGAAGTCAGCAGCTACAGTATTTGTCAAATTTTTCCAGGACTGACTGCAGCTCCTCTTTAAGCACTTGACCACTGGGCACTTAAACCCCCTTCCTAACCAGACCAATTTTCAGCTTTCAGTGCTCTCACATTTTGAATGACAATTACTCAGTCATACTACACTGTACCCATAAGAAACTTTTGTCCTTTTTTCACACAAATAGAGCTTTCTTTTGCTGGTATTTAATCACCATTGGGGTGTTTATTTTTTGAGCAATAAATGGAAAAAGACCGAACATTTTGTAAAAAAATGCATTTTTCTTTGTTTCTGTTATAAAATTTTGCAAATTAGTAATTTTTCTTCATACATTTTGGCCAAAATGTATACTGCTATATGTCTTTGGTAAAAATAACCCAAATTAGTGGATATTATTTGGTCTTTGTGAAAGTTATAGAGTCTACAATCTATGGTGCCAATCACTGAAAATTGATCACATCTGACGTACTGAAGGCCTATCTCATTTCTTAAGGCCCTAACAAGACAGAAAAGTACAAATGACCCCTTTTTGGAAAGTAGACAGTCCAACGTATTTAGTAAGAGACATGGCGAGTTTTTTGAAGTTGTAATTTTTTCCCGCAATTCTTTGCAAAATGAAGATTTTTTTTTCCACAAAATTGTCATATTAACAGATTATTTCTCACACCCAGCATATGCATACCACAAATTACACCCCAAAACTCATTCTGCTACTCCTCCTGAGTATGGGGATACCACATGTGTGAGACTTTTATACAGCTTGGCCACATACGGGAGCACCATCAGGCATTCTAAGGACATAAATTACACATATAATTTCCTGACTACCTCTTGCACTTTTGAAGGTCCTGAAGCACCAGGGCAATGGAAACGCTCAAAAAATTACCCCATTTTGGAAAGTAAACACCCGAACCTATATTCTATGAGGCATAATGAGTCTTTTGAACGGTTCATTTTTTTCCACAAGTTTTTGGAAAACGTGGAAAGAAAATGAAAACGCATTTTTTTACACAAGGTTGTCCATTTATACAATATTTCTAGCACACAGCATGTACCTAGCAAAAATGTTACCCTAAAATATATTCTGCTACTCATCCCCAGTATGGCAATACCACATGTGTGACACTTTTACACAGCCTGGCCACATACAGAGGCCTAACATGCAGGGAGCGCCATCAGGCGATCTAGGAGAATAAATTACACTTATAATTTCCTGACTACCTCTTGCACTTTTGAAGGTCCTGGAGCACCAGGGCAATGGAAACACCCAAAAAAATTACCCCATTTTGTAAAGTAAACACCCCAACGTACATTCTATGAGGCATAATGAGTCTTTTGAATGGTTCATTTTTTCCACAAGTTTTTGGAAAATGTGGAAAGAAAATGAAAACACATTTTTTTTTTTTTTTACACAAGGTTGTCTATTTATACAATATTTCTAACACACAGCATGTACCCAGCAAAAATTTCACCCTAAAATATATTCTGCTACTCGTCCGAAGTATGGCGATACAACATGTGTGACACTTTTACACAGCCTGGCCACATACAGAGGCCCAACATGCAGAGTGCACTGTCAGGCGTTCTAGGGGCATACATTTCAAATCTAATTTGACTACCTATTACATTATTGTGAGACACTGTGGTGGCACTGATGGGCACTGTAGTGGCACTGATGAGTGCTGTAGTGGCACCGATGGGTACTGTAGTGGCATGGATGTGTCATGGATGTGAACTGATGTGGTATGGATGAGCATGAATGAGGCATAAATGAGCATGAATGGGGGTGGATAAGCCGTAGATTGGGATAACTGAGCACGGACGGATGGCTGAGCACTGATGCATGGTTGAGCACGGATGCATTGGTGAGCACGCATGCAAGTAAACACCCCAACGTACATTCTATGAGGCATAATGAGTCTTTTGAATGGTTCATTTTTTCCACAAGTTTTTGGAAAATGTGGAAAGAAAATGAAAACACATTTTTTTTTTTTTACACAAGGTTGTCTATTTATACAATATTTCTAACACACAGCATGTACCCAGCAAAAATTTCACCCTAAAATATATTCTGCTACTCGTCCCAAGTATGGCGATACAACATGTGTGACACTTTTACACAGCCTGGCCACATACAGAGGCCCAACATGCAGGGTGCACTGTCAGGCGTTCTAGGGGCATACATTTCAAATCTAATTTGACTACCTATTACATTATTGTGAGGCACTGTGGTGGCACTGATGGGCACTGTAGTGGCACTGATGAGTGCTGTAGTGGCACCGATGGGTACTGTAGTGGCATGGATGTGTCATGGATGTGAACTGATGTGGTATGGATGAGCATGAATGAGGCATAAATGAGCATGAATGGGGGTGGATAAGCCGTAGATTGGGATAACTGAGCACGGACGGATGGCTGAGCACTGATGCATGGTTGAGCACGGATGCATTGGTGAGCACGCATGCATGGGTGAACATACATGCATGGGTGAGCACGCATGCATGGGTGAGTACAGATGGATGGTGGAGCACGGATGGATGGGTGAGCATGGATGAATGGGTGAGCATAGATGCATGGGTGAACACGGATGCATGGATGAACACGGATGAATGGCGGAGCACGGATGCATGGGTGAGCATGCATGCATGGGTGAGCACGGCTGGAATGGTGAACACGGATGAGGCTGCATGGGTGAGTATGACTGGATTGGTGAGCACGGATGCATGGGTGAGCATGGCTGGATGGGTAAACACGGATGCACGGGTGAGCACAGATGGATGGCGGAGCACGAATGCATGGGTGAGCATGCATGCATGGGTGAGCACGGATGCATGGCTGAGCATTGATGCATGGGTGAGCACGAATGCATGGGTGAGCACGGATGGATGAGTGAGCATGGATCGATGGGTGAGCACGGATGCATGGGTGAGCATGGATACATGGGTGAACATGGATGAGGCTGGATGGGTGGGCACAGATGAGGCTGCATGGGTGAGCATGATTGGATTGGTGAGCACGGACGCACGGGTGAGCATGGATGCATGAGTGAGCATGGCTGGATGGGTGAGCATGGATGCATGGGTGACGGATGAGTGAGCACGGATGGATGAGCACGGATGCATGGTGACAGATGAGTGAGCATGGATGGGTGAGCATGGGTGAAGGATGAGTGAGCACGGATGTATGGGTGATGGATGGGTGAGCATGGATGCATGGGTGACGGATGGGTGAGCACGGATGGGTGAGCACGGACGCATGGGTGACAGATGGGTGGGCACGGATGGGTGAGCACGGATGCATGGGTGAGCATGGATGCATGGGTGACAGATGGGTGAGCATGGATGGGTGGGCACAGATGGGTGAGCACTGACGGATGGGTGGGCATGGAAGGGTGAGCACAGATGCATGGGTGACGGATGAGTGGGCACGGATGGGTGAGCACGGATGTGGCTGCATGGATGAAGCTTTATGGGTGGATGAGGGGTCCCTGCCTGGCACATAGCGGTGCTGTGGGCACTTCAGACCCTGCCCACAGCACCGCTGCATCTCCTCTCTCCCCCCTCTCCTCTCACACAGCACCGATCAGTGTGGAGAGGGGAGAGACAAGCCGGCTATCCGCTGGCTTGTTTACATGTGATCGCTCTGTCAAATGAGCGGCCATTTACCGTGATCCGTGATGTGCAGGATCTCACGGACCCGGCGGTCACGGATGCCCCCAGGTGCGCGCCATTATAGTATGCCCTCCCAGAATAATGGATCCACCTTGTGGCCGTGTAATTACATTACACGGTCGGCAAGTGGTTAAAGAAGAACTATCTATCTGAGGACCACAAACTGAAAACACTATTTCATCCATTTGGTTATATTCAAAGCAAACTCACCCATCTATCCATGTCTCCATGCTTTATTTTGTTGAGAAATCACTTTGAAAAACACCCCCCTTGCAGTTCTAGCTACGGCCTTGAGTAAGGGCAGACCATGTAACATTTACTGCCTGGAATCCATCTGTCCTTAGCTCTGGTATGCTGACAGAAGGCTATGCTTAGCAGATAAAGCCCCTCCTCTTCTTCTCCAGATGAAAGAAGAAAAATTCCCATGAAGACTCCTGGGATGTATGACATCATTTTGGCCCAGGCCAGAAATCAGGAAGCAACCGAAGAAATGTAAAAAAAAGTTTAAAACAAGTAAATATAATATATCTTCCTAACTATTTTCCAATTCTACAACATAAGGATTAAAATCAGTTAAAGTGGAACTTCATCTCTCAATCAACATTAATTATTTTTAATCCTCATGCTGCAAGTATTAGTAAATAGACAGGAAAGTATATCATATTTACTTGTTTTAACCTTTTTTTTTTTGTTCAGTTACTTCCTGAAATAACGTACCTGAACGTAATTTCGTGCAATACATACCGGAGGTGCGCGCACGCCCACAGGACAGAAGGGGAGCCAATCAGCAGGTCTGGCGGACCAGATGTCTGCCGGCCACCCATGATCGTTCCCCAGAGAGGCAGAACGGTGATCTTCCTATGTAAACAAGGCAGATCGTTGTTCTTACATTGAGTACAGAGATCTTTTCAGGCTGAAGTGAGTCAGCTGACATCAAATCCATGGTCCAGCAGCAGTCTCTGGGTTTATGAATGTCCACAAGGGAGGCTTTTAAAGGTAAATAATATGCATAAAATATTCTAAAATGCACATATAATCATATGGGAAGACTGTTGTTGAAATAAATGGTCTGGTGACATGAACTCTGTGTACAATATTACAGAAATAAGCGGGTCTTTGCCCCCTGTAATTGCAGCAGAGCCTTGTTGCCTGTTTGGACATGCCACTGCAAATGGTGCTTTATCTTGCTGGCAGGGACATGCACTCCTATACTAGGTGCTGTCATCAAAACTGATAAATATTTTGCAATACCTGCACTACGTCACTGTCACCGGCAGATTAGGCTTGCCATGAGTATGATAAAGCGCTGTTGATTAGCGACACAAAGAGATATCTTTATGAGCGGTCTTGCCTGATGAGTGTGCAGTTGCTGAATCATTGTGCCCGTTGGCATATTTTTCTGCTGAAGCTCAGCATCCGGCCTGAGCTGTGCCAGAGTAACAGACATGGCCTGAGCTGGGGATGGAGAGCAGATGGTGAGCTGCTCAGCTGAGTATTAAATACAATGCACTGGGGGCACTGTGCTCTCTCACTGTGAAATCGGCCCTGTTTACTGAGGAACGGACAGCAGGAAGAGCTGGCAAGGCCTGGGCGACGTAGGGAACGAGACGCATCCACAGGAAAATTTGCTTTAAAAGTAGATGTAAACCCTAAATCAACAACTGTGCACCATAAACAACTGTCATTTCACAAAAAAAAAAAAAGTTGGGTTGCTGTATACAATCTACATTAAAAACAGAATGTAATGATTTGCAAACCCATATTTTATTCGCAATAGAAGATAAAAAAATATCAAATGTTTAATTTAATAAGATCTACCATTTTCAACCACTTCAAGCCCCGGAAAGATTTGCCCCCTTCCTGACCAGAGCACTTTTTACGATATGGCACTGCATCACTTTAACGTCCTTTTTTCCCCACAAATAAAGGTTTCTTTTGTGGTATTTGATCACCTCTGCGGTTTTTATTTTTTGTGCTATAAACAAAAAAAGAGCGACAATTTTGATAAAAAACCCAATATGTTTTACCTTTTGCTATAATACATATCCAAAAATAAAATAAAAAAAACGAATTTATTCATCAGTTTAGGTCAAAATGTATTCGCAATTAGCGTTCATTGATTGGTTTGCGCAAAAGTTATCGCGTCTACAAACTATGAGAATTGAATTAGGGTGTTTTTGTTATTTATTTATTCATTTTTTTACTGGTAATGGCTATGATCTGCGATTTTTAGCGGGACTGCGATATTGCGGTGGACAGATCGGACACTTTTGACACTTTTTTGGGACCATTGACATTTATACAGCGATCAGAGCTAAAAATAGCCACTGATTACTGTATAAATGTCATTGACAGGGAAGAGGTTAAGCTGCAGGGGGCAATCAAGGGGTTAACTGTGTTCCCTCACTGTGTGCTAACTGTGTGGGGGCTGGGCTGGCAGGGACATGACAAATCTAGCTGATCCTGATTACAGGGATCAGTACATCTCTGTCATGTCCACTGACAGAACGGGGAACTGCCATGTTTACATAAGCGGTACCCCCTTCTGCCTCTCTAACAGGCGATCGCGGGTCGCTGGCAGACATCGAGTCCATCCAACCTGCAGCCATACTCATGCAGCAACTGCGGCTGTGCGAATCACCATTTATAGACGCCGATTTGCGCAGCGGAGCCACATTGCCGCTGTTTTTCTACGCGAGGCAGTCGGCAAGTGGTTAAGAAAAAATAAGGCAATTTTTAAAATTGATAGCAGCAACACGTCTCAAAAAAATTGGGACAGGGCAATGTTTAATGCATCACATGCCACCAAAGTGCCCTCTATAGGGAGATGTAGATCGAATATTAAGGCTTTTCATCATTTTGAGGATATTATGTACTGTAGATGATGATATATTTCAAGGCTTTGCAATTTTACGTTTTGAAAATTTTTCGTGAAATTGTCTGACAATTTTTAAAGGCAGCTTTTCACAGATTGGTGAATCTCTGCCCATCTTTACTGCTGTGACACTCTGACTCTCTAAGATGCTCGTTTTAATTCCCAATCATTGTACTGACCTGTTGCCAATTAACCTAATTAGTTACAAAATGTTCTTCCAGCTCTTCCTTGTTAGTACCACTTACTTTACCAGCTTGCTGTTAATCTGCCCAAACTTTTTTGAGACATGTTGCTGCCATCAATTTCAAAATGTTTTTTTCCTTAAAATGCTACATTTTCTCTATACATAAGTATATTTTCGATTTTCTATTGTCAATAAAATATGGGCTTATGAGATTTGGAAATCATTATATTCTGATTTTATGTATATTTTACACAGCATCCCAACTTTTTTGGAGATAGGGTTGTAATAATAAAATACTGTTAAACTTTTGTATCCTTTTTTACATCTCAGTGTTGCTTATCTCCTACAGCCACTTCCTGTCTACATGCACTCCTGCGATAGCTGCTTGGTATTTCCATGGGCTCATTCAGACCTTGGCATCCCGGTAGGTTGCGCTATCACACATATGTTAATAGTTTCACATGTTTAACGTGCGCTGTCTTAAGGCAGCCAATTCTAAAGAATAGGCTGGTAATGTACCAAAACGTTATGGTGCACTGCAACGCCTGTGCATTTGAACTATATTGCCATAGTGCCGTGGAATGGCATTCAAAATGAAAAAATGAATGGCTCCACATGCAATAATGGATACCTAATTTATGCTTTAGGTCTCTTGCTCAGGGGCACTTAAAAAAATGCCACGTTTTAAAGCATTTAGGCATTTTTTTTTTACTTATATAAATGCAGCCCATTGATTTAATGGGCTTGTACACACGTAAACTTGAGCTGGGTATAGATCAGTTAAAAAAAAAAAAAAAAGTGCTGCTGGGCAATATTTTATGCGTACACGCGCAAATATACTCATACAACATAACCCAAATAGGGCTAGAAGAATTTTTATGTGCAAATCCACACACTTATTATGAAGCTCATCCCAGTAGTTTTAAGCAGGATTTTTCTGCCTGAAATCTGATGTTCATACATCAGTATCGTGTGCAAGTACCCTAAAGCCCTGTACATACAGTACAACGGTTGTACAACAACGGTCGTACAACAGCTTGTTGTATGACCATCCGACCAGTAGTAAGCGCGATTAGAACAGCCGACGTGCGACGGTCGTACAACAGCTGTTGTATGAGCAGACTTGAAAACTTTGGCTGTACAACAAGCGGTCCTACGACCGTTGTATCGTGTGTACAGTGCAGTTGGGCCAACAAAGCTGCATGTGCAAAACACACATGCTCAGAAGTCAGGAATGCCCAGAAGTGTCCGTTCGTGTAAACCTATGTTCCTAATTCACAAATCACATTCGCCTGAACTTCCTCTTTATATGCTCGTAGCACGTCACCACGTTAGGCTTGGTCGTACGATCGCTTAGTGCATGTCAGTGCGCGAGACACAACAGCCAATGTACGATTGTGGACGTCCAGTCATACGACCATCGCACCGTGTGTACGAGGCTTTACCGTGAAGCACCGCATTGGAAAGGTGTGAATGAGCCCTTAGGGTAGGTTTACTGATAAGTGACAAGAGTGTACCATGTATGCCTAATATGCCTTGACATGTCTCCTTCATAAGCCTGTGTGACAGGGTGACAACACAGGAGTACAATTGGGAGATGGGGCAGAGCGTTGTCACTCCATAACAGTAAGTGCCTGAACCAGGACCTTCATGGCAGGATCACCTGGTGTTATTTTAATGAAAGCTGCACATTTTGAAAAAAAATTGTAAATGATTTTTGAAGTGATATTAGCAAGTAAAACTTATATGAGGTCTTAACAAACAAACAAAGTTGTGGGACACCCCACATGAATGGGACGTTTTCAATGGGCACACCACGAGATAGCCAGAATGAATTGTATAAAAAATATATAATATTTTATTTGTAGATAGAAAAATACATATCTAACACAATATCTATACACAAAAAAAGTAATACAGTAACAAGAAAAAAATGGGGAGAAAGGTAACAAGTGGGAGTCCCCCAAGTACCACGTGATGCAAATCCCACGTAGGGTCACATCCAGTGGCACGTCGAGGGGCCCCTACCAAAACACACTATACAATTAAATAAGATCCTTAAGCCAAAGTATGTTATACGCGAACAAGGAGTCAACGCGTTTCGCTACGAGCTTCCTCAGGACTCCAGAACTATGGCTTTCAGTTGTGAGAACAACTAATCAAAGAGAAATA
>BLSH010324238.1:633455-651527 GCA_018402905.1 Glandirana rugosa | reverse complement strand
CTTTCCATTGTTCACCCTCAGGGGGTTCATGGTGTACTACGTTTAGGGTGCATCCCAGTGTAGGTCACCGTGCAGCTCCCCGGGGATGGTTTTGTGTGATATGTTAATTTATTCTAGGAATTCGATTTCATACTATGCTCGCCCCCCTGATTGCCGTCCCGAGCCATGAGGAGTTATATGTAAGCGCCTGTATACTGAACATATATGATAAATGATATACAGATAAATGCCTAAATGAATCTAAATATAGTAGACCCAATCTTTATTGTTTTTGTGTTGTGCTAATTATATTATTTCTCTTTAATTAGTTGTTCTCACAACTGAAAGCCATAGTTCTGGAGTCCTGAGGAAGCTCGTAGCGAAACGCGTTGACTCCTTGTTCGCGTATAACATACTTTAGCTTAAGGATCTTATTTAATTGTATAGTGTGTTTTGGTAGGGGCCCCTCGACGTGCCACTGGATGTGACCCTACGTGGGATTTGCATCATGTGGTACTTGGGGGACTCCCACTTGTTACCTTTCTCCCCGTTTTTTTCTTGTTACTGTATTACTTTTTTTGTGTATAGATATTGTGTTAGATATGTATTTTTCTATGTACAAATAAAATATTATATATTTTTTATACAATTCATTCTGGCTATCTCGTGGTGTGCCCATTGAAAACGTCCCATTCATGTGGGGTGTCCCACAACTTTGTTTGTTTGTTCTGAATTCATGGACGGTGGCACAATATTCAGGAAGTCCCCTTTGTATATATGAGGTCTTAGTTAATATGTTTATGTACACTTAAAAACAAGCATGTCTAGAATTTCCGCTAAACCAATAAAGCTGCAAGCTAATCCTACCCAAAAGTGATATCAGTTTTGGGTGGGCGCTGTTGAGTTACATAACCCACCAGCTTCATATGATTCACAGGTTAAGATAATCAGTGCTTTCACTCCCCACCCCAACCTACCTTTAAGGTGGTAGTATACCCTTCTATCATTTTCAGCCAAGGAAGCTGCCATCTTGGCCTCTGTTTAATCTACAACTGCCATGATGCTGCACATGTGATCAGCTATGGCACCAGCCATTGGATGGTTTGACAGTTTGGTTTAGAGCACAACCAATGGGAGTGTTACATTTCCAGCACGTGGTTTTTAAACTGTTAAATAGATGGGTTTACTACCACTTTAAATTAACTATTAAAAAATACATAGCATCTGGTTTTCTGTAGCTGATTACTTGGTATTGGTAGAAGCGGAGTGATCTCTGCAGTGTTTCATTCCACGCTACAATACTCTGATCTCGTGACAGACTCATCTCAGGGTACAGAGGGTATTTAGGCTCAGCTTCCACCCAACTAAAACCCACCATTTCCAAATCAGCACGGAGCAAGAGAACCCCTCATCATGTAATCAGCTGCTTTACTTATTTATGGTAAAATATTCACCAGTCTGCTAAATGATCACAAGACACTATTAGAATGCACAAACTGCTTCCCCCGGTGTTAATTGTATGTGATAATAATCTGTCCTTTCCTTTTACCGCAGCACAGCTGCTAATTCTTCACTTCATCTTACCAGGCTGCACAGAACCGGCGTACAAACATCAATCACTACATTAAAAGATGCAAGAACTCCTTTGCTTCCAGGAAGTGAGCTAAGGTGCAATATGATTGTCAGCTCTTCTGATTCTTTCACATCATCGATTGATCAGTGGTTGCTGTGTGTGTTGAAGATTTTCGCCGTATGCAATCAAAATGTATTTTGGATCTAATTGAGGGTTTGGAACTTTAGTAACATAGAGAGATATGATTGATAAATACATAGAGAGATATGATAGATAGTTAAATACATAAAGAGATATATGATCATCCAATAATGTGCAAGCAAAAATGCTGTTTTTTTTATTTTCCTTGCACATGATTGGGTACTCTTTGCAAAGGCAATCTTTACCTTATTTACTAAGCTCTGAAGCAACTGCACTTGCACAGTCTAATTTCCTTTAGTAAATCAACCCCATAGTGAGGTATGATAGATAGATAGATAGATAGATAGATAGATAGATAGATAGATAGATAGATAGATAGATAGATAGATTTAGTACAATAACTATATTGTTTTAAGGGTAGTAGATGTTGGTTCCTCTGTCTTACATGCAGCACACTGAGGATAAAGTGTTATTCGTTTCTCCAGAGCCGCCTTATCAGGTGAGAATTGAATTACAGTATTAGATTTGGATTCCGGGGACAGAAGTTTCAGCACATGGAAGAGGTAATCAATGAAATCACTCTGGAACATCTAGAGCGGGTTATTACATCTCAGAGGAAGTCAACAGCACATCGAAGATTCAGAAAAAGCCAATGACTCTGGCCGGGGACACTGGCAGGCCGGCGAGCCCATGTGCTGTGTTATGGCAGGTCGTCTCTTCTGAACTTTATGTACATTCAGTTAATGATGAGCGTGCTGAAATGTAATGGAAATGCAAGCCTGGAATAAATGAGTGTTTCCGAATTAATATTACATTTAATCTGGCTCCAGGGAAGCGGGCTTCCAGCTGACCGGATTCCATTTTTATTCAGCTATTCACCGCATGCAGCTGGAATGCCATTTAAATAGATGTCATAATTTTGATCTGATTGCTGGAAAATGAAGGCTAGGTTTTCCCTGGTTCTGAGAACAACCAGACAGTGACAGCATGCAATGTAGAGTCATATGACACATAGAGGCGCAATCTTGTTACATGGATAATCTAAAATTCAAACTAAGGGGACCTTAACTGCATATTAAGACTTTAGTGCAGCTAGAATGTTTTATATACATTTAAAGCCCACTGAATGATTGAACGTATTGCTTAAAATTAATATATTTCATCTTTGTCATGAATTTACATTAATGCCGGACCATGCAGCTGCCTGTTGTTACCTTCCCTTTATCCGCTGCTGCTTTCTTTACTTAGAAATTACACACCCAGTATCTCCAGGCAGGTTGGAGATTGTGACATATTCTGCTTCCTACATCATGTGACAGCTCTGATGCTTGCTAACTGGCCCTTAGGTCCCCAGAGATGGCACTGTCCTCAGCCCTGTATAATCACCATGCCATCAAGTTCTTTCTTTGTGAAAAACAGAGTGCCTAACGATTGTCTTAAGAGCCCATAACGGTTTATGGCCGATAACAGCAAGAAGATAAGATGGTAGCCAACGCATTGCCCAAAATCCTCCTTCATCAGGGCTTTGGTAAAGTAACAGTTCCTACTGGAGCATCTAAATTGGCCTGGGTATAAGCTCTGTCAAGAGAAAAGAACAAGCCATCTCAATGGATGCCGAAATGCGTTGGATACAGTTTATCTTCTTGTTGTTGCTTTGTTATCAGCACTAAATAATAATGAACCCTTATGATGATCTTTTGGCATTCTGTTTGTTGATTTCATATGCATTTCCCAATTCCCGTGTCACAGGTGTGCCAGCTCACACCTGTGAAGATTTGGATACCATAGGTACCCCCACCCTACTGGGTGATTGCTCAGGCTCCACTGGTGAGCTTCCAAGCGGGGGGATACTTACTATACATCTATAAGACTTCCCAACCTCTATCTAGCAACTGGCAAGATCCATTTGAAATCCTTGAAATATATGTTTTGCCATCTTGGAGGGCTAATACTGTCTATATTATATTCAAATATTGGAGCTCCCTGGTTTACTCATCCATTCTCTCTATTTGGTGGATTAATTGAATTAATGCCATTTTTGCTCTAATAGAGTGAACAGATACTCTGGCTACCCTGGAAGGTTGGTCTCTGCCGGTCCGGACACTATATCTGGAAGCTGTACGCTCTTAATATTTGGGGAGAACCCTTCCCGTCCTCCCTTTTGGGTTTCCGCCCTATACCTGGTCATCGAGGTCAATCAGCACCTACCCAATATGTCCTGATGAAGCAATTTTTTGCAAAATGCGTTGACAAGCACGCATGGAGGAGTTATGGACCTGACCTTTTGATATCCTTCTACACTTGCATATTAATGGGCTTCTCTATATCCCATATGTAAAAAATCCATGACTCCATGTCTGTTTCATTGGGTACCTGTTTGATCTACTGAAAAGTAGAGGGTGTTGTTCATGATTTTATATGTGTGTGTTTTTAATAAGTTTTGTAAATAAGAGTATCTTTTATATATACACTGCCTCATATTGTGCCCACAAAATCTGCTCTTTTTTGAGAGAGTTGAGAATACTCTCTCAATCCTTTTTTTGGCCAATGAAATAAATAAAAGCCCAAACGCCAACTGCTGCTAAAGTCGCCTACACTGGTTTAAAAAAAACGCAGCTTAGGTGAGTTTTTGTTGCTGATTTTCTCCTGTAAGGAGAAACAGTGTTCACAAAAAAACAGTGTGCATGAGACCTAAGGCCTGGTTCACATCTATGTGCTTTTTAGTCTATTTTGCAGAAATGCACTACAGTCCATTTAACATGGATTCTCATCTATATGTTTTCAGCTGCTCGGTTTTTGGAAAGAGTCAGGGAATTTTTTAAACTCAATACAGGGCATTTTTGTTCCATAGACTTCAGTGGGCATGCTGCGGAAACTGCCCAACTACAAAAACCTCTCACCTTGAAAAAAAAGCCAGATGCATAAAACCGTGTGAGAAAAACGCACAGCAAAAAAATATGGCAGAAACGGATTAAAAGCAAACTGCATAGGTGTGAACCAAGCCAAAAAGAGGACACTAATGCAGCCATCACATCTAAGGATTGGTAAGCTGCAATATAATAAATGTTGTTTTTGGGTTTAATACCGCTTTAAGACTGACAGCACTGTACCATGCAGAAAAACGAATTGCCACTGCCAGCCCTCCCTCTTCAAGTCTGAGCGCTGCTGTGCAGGGGATATAAGAAAGCTAATAAAAAGACTGATCTAAGGTATTTGCCCTACCTATATCGAAAACATATTTGATTATTTTAAAACAGATACCTTACTGGATTAAAGAGTATTTTCTTTAAAATATTTGCCTGGAGTTCAGCTTTAAGTCATTGTTTGTATATTTACTGTATTTCTTTGCACAGCAAAGCAGAAAGCACAGCAAAACCCGATCCCATTAACAACGCACAGCATACCCCCTCCTCCCCATAAAGTGTGAGATAATGGCGGGTCACCACCTACCAGCTTTGTTTGCGCCGAAGAATGACTTAATCTTTCTGACTGCATTAATGGCAAAAATCAATGAAGTTACAGATATCTCAGCACATCGCAGCAAAGAGAAAGGGATTTAATATCCCAAATGGCATAATCTTTCGAAGAACGTGCCAGCTTCCTCGACATGGCAGCATGGTTTCCAGCTACGAATTAAATTACTTGGACACCTCGCACGGTTTGATAGAGGAAATGGCCACATCTTTGTGACATGAGAGAACCGCTTGGTCTATAAATATCTGCCGTCCTTCCTGCTGAAAGGAGCCGCCACCAATATCTCATCTCAGGCTTCAATCCAGATACAGCAGGATGGCACAGGTGACAAGGCCTCAGAGTCAGCTCCTGACAACGTGAATGTTTCTGTTTTGCTGCTGTTGGGCATTTTTGAATCATTTCCCAAGATCCGGAAAACACAAAAAATATTTTTAACAGTGTAACGTTTTACTGAGACTTTCTGCAGGGTATACAGGCAAGTGAAAACGTAGGAAAACACCAAATTTTGATGTATATTGTATGCAAAATTGTTAGCTTGAGTTTTTGGTTCCTCTTGCAATGGTTTTGGGCCTGATATAGTAATGTATATTCGTTTACAGGGTTGCCATTAGAAATCACGGGGCACAGTCTACTCGACAGCCCCCCAAATTCAAAAAAGTTAAATGTTTTATAAATTAATATGTTTACATTTTTAAAACGATTTTTATTTTATTTTTTGAATTTTTACAATCATTTTTTTTTATTTTTTTTACAATGCTGTTGAAGTCTTAACAGACTCCTAACATCTCACCTTTGAGACAGAGAAAGGAATTGAAGAATTGGAAAGGACTTGAGGACACAGATTCTTCAATTCCTTTCTCTGCAGCCTTTGTTGCATTAAAGATGAATGGACAGGAGACAGCGACTCCTGTTCATTCATGAACTATGCTCAGTTATGAATGGACACAGGGGCGATCTGTACCGATCACTCACTGTGTCCAATTCAAAAAAATAAGGGTCCGGTAAATTACATTTTTACCGACCCCTTCCCCTACATTCCATCCGCCTGTCAACTGTAGCAGCCAGCAGGAAAGGGAAGCCAATGGGGCTGTAGGGGGGACCTGGGCATACAGGGGGGAATCAGATGTGGGCAGCACAGGGAGGCGGATCAGTGCGGCAGGACAGGAGGACAATTACAGAACAATACCCTGTGTCTGTGGATCTCCCTCCAGCAGCTGCAAGCCAGCAGGTGGGAGAGGGGGAGAAACCAGCTTTTAGCTGTTGGAGGGAGAGACACAGACACAGGGCATTGTTCAATAATTTTCCTCCTGTCCTGCTGCCCCAAACCATTGCTGCTTGGGCCCCCCTGTGTGCGCGGCCCCCTATAGGAGGCCCAGTTTGTGTATAATGATTCACTGAGCAAAATCTATGCTGCTGAATTTATCATTGGTTCGCAATGTTATGTGTAGGTTTTAGCGCATATGCAAGGAATTTATTAACAAGGGTGGTTTGCTATGGAATGTTCACTCCAGTGTCCGAACATAGGCCAACCAAGTCATGGCCTACCTAAAATAAGGGCACGCGCACACGGCCGCAGGGGGATATTATACCACAAATGCGTGAATCTTTGCGCAAGTGCTCGGAGGTTCAATCACCAGTGGGTGTAGAAGATTCAATACACTGGTGGTTGGAATAAAGAGTCCAATGGTAAATATTAATACATTTGCATCATGTCGTGCCTTTTAGCTTGGAGCTGCATGCGCATTTATTTATTTATTTTTTCCAGCTCATTTTTCAATGATTTATTGCCTGTGCACTTTTCTAAACTGTCAGTTACTTTTATTGCCAGAGCTTCAAGTCTCTGGCAGTAAAGCAGATCTCCAGTTGCTTATACTTTATCTCCAACCTTCTTTCCATCCCATCTCTGCAGCACTGTGCCAGAAGTCGGTGTGCCCTGTCATATGCTGTGGTTTTACCCCAGGATATACAGTAGCAGTGATGTAGGGGTTGGAGGATGGAACCACAGCACACAGCAAGGAACACAGGCATCCAGAAAGTGTCAAATGGAATCAAAAGTTTAAACTGTCATGTGTATGGATGTTTAAAGAAGTTCTATGGCTACAGCATACACTTTCTTTTTATAACATTAGCACTGTAATAGCAGTACAAACAATAGTCATTTTTTGACAATCCAATATAAGCTTATTTGAAAAGTCACCAAATCTTATATGTTATGCGTGTTGCCTGCCTGTTGGCATATCTTTCTACAACATCCTGGATTCCCTGCATGCTTTGCAGCTTCTCCTCTGCTGTTTACTTTCAATTTATAAGGATTACATATCCCATGGTACCTTGCTGCCTACAAACTGTGATTTCTGTACTGACTCTGCCTCCTGAAACCCCTCCTCTCAGCACATCTGTAGTTCAGAAGGCAGGTGTTTCATCAGATTAGGCGACCAGTCATATCTTGTAACGGAAGTGACGTTCTGACGTCGCCATCTTGCTACACCCCACACTCGTCCACAGTAAGTATACGGTGAGAAGGCGGTAAGCGTATATCTTATTACACCCACCGAAGTTTTTCATTTCACACTTATTTTTAACAGTAAACAGAGCGTACATACTGAAATACAGTATTTAGAAATACGTGACACTGTTTTGATGTTGAATTTTAAAAGCAGCAGCAAGCCTGCTGATATCACAGGTTTGCTAATCTGACAGAACACCGCTGCTTTTACAATTTATCATCAAAACAGTGTCACGTATTTCTAAATACTGTATTTCTGTATGTAAGCTCCGTTTACTGTTAAAAATAAGTGTGAAATGGAGAACTCCGGTGGGTGTAATAAGATGTCCGCTTGCCGCCTTCTCTCTGTATCCTTACTGCAGACGAGTGCGGGGTGTAGCAAAATGGCGGCGACGACTTGTAACAGAACGTCACTTCCTTTACAAGATATGATGGGTCGCCTAATCTGATGAAACACAGGCTCTGTGAAATGTGACACAGCAGGGCATACTCACAGGACATAATGAATATATGTCACAGAATTCAAAGAAGTAAATGCATGGGATTCTTCACAATTTGACCATAAATACATTTTAAGGACCACTGAAAGTAAATGTTATTTTAGAGTGATATTAAAGGCTCTTTTTGTGGTCTTAAAATAAAAAAGATGTTATACTTACCCGCTCTATGCAATGATATCGCATAGAATGGTCCCTTACCCTAATCTTTGGCAATTCTCCACCATAGCTATCCACTTCTCCTTCCACTGGGTGCCTCCTTAGCAGCACCCATGCACACATGCTCCCGACTTTGGCTGTGTGAGTCCATTGACGCACATAGCGCCAGTAAGCAATGCCCCCGATCCCTCCTCACAAGACTTTGATTGGCAGTAGAAGGAGTCTATGGCTTCCACTACTCTCATTGTCTACTGTGAAAGCAGGCGTAAAGTAAAGGGAGCGGTGCTGCAGTCAGGACAGCGCTGGTGACAGGATTAAGGTAAGTGTTATGGTAAGGGAAGGTGGAGGAGGGGGGCTAAAACAGGTAGTAGGGTGTTTTTTACCCTAATGCAGAGAATCCATCATGGTAAAAAAACATTTTGAGTTTAGAACCACTTTAAGTTTATACTATACAATAGTCTGCCTTGTTCCAATTTGATTGAAACTTTGAACTTACCCATACCATGATGCATTAGTGTATGTAGATTTAAAGTGGAACTTTAATCAGAAAATGAAGTCCTGCTAGATCATGTCGGGCTGGGTCCTTTTGCAGGTTTAGCTATGCAAAACATTAAAAATAAGTGACTACACTGTTTAAAATCCAGTAATACACTGTCTCACCCTGCTCTGCACATGCTCAGTTGCTCTTTATTTTTTGGCACTGTGCCCAAAATCAGAGCCACTAGAGGCCAATCTGCTGACAGCCTACAGATTTACTGCTGCTCAGGGGCTCTGGGCTTTAGCAAAATGGCAGCCTCCGACAAAAAGAAACAAGAGCAATGCTGGAGGCAATTTACAGCACACACTAATTTTGGTAGCATAAATATTAATGTGGAATGTATGTTCCTTGCTAAAGAACATTATTTTTTAGTAAGTTGTTATGGGTAAATTTAGACTTTAAAGTGATTTTAAAGTCAAAACAATTTTTAATTGAATGCAATGCACTTCACTACCTGTCCTAGAACCCCTCCCACCCAATCTTCTACTTCCAGGAGCCATAGGCTACTGCTGCTGTCAGTCAAACTCCTATGAGGAGGGAGCAGAGGTGTGGCTTCATGCCTGCGAGTGACCCTTTAGCATATGGCTTGCTAAGGGGGCATTCGGAAGAAGAGGAGGTAAGGGATCGCTCTGCAATATCATTGCACAGAGCAAGTATAACATATATATATAATATATATATATATATATATATATATATATGTTTTTTTTTTTTTTTTTTTTTTTACTTCTGAACCCTGATAAAGTTATTAAAAGAGAAGTATAGGATTCATGAAAAATAAATTCTACTCACATGGTGGATGCAGGATCGGCCCAATGATGCACCTGTCCTCTGCCTGCTCCAGGGCGAGAACTGGGCGATCAAACACCGATGATCGATCAGTTCTCGGACTTCAGGTTGCAGAGAGCTGGCGACTGTCAGTCACCGGCTCTCTGCTCTGCCCCTCCAGTGCAAACTGGAGTGCTGGGCTGTGGAGGGGGCGAGAGCAGGTGTCTCAGGCACTCAGTGATGACAGAGTCAGCTGCCAATCCAGGCATCTGGATGGATCCCGACCATATGAACGTGAACGGCTTTGTGACGTCAGCAACAAAGGCTTTAGCCAGCAGTCGGCTGAAAATGGGTCACAGGAGTGCAGAATGAACTGCACTCCTGTGATCCATAGAAAAAGTACAGCCAAATAAGCTTTGGATATGCTTCTCCTTCAGCCTAGGTTCATACTGACAGCGGGATTGAAATGGTGCGAGTTCAGCTGAATGTAGCATGTCAGTCCGACTTCGGGGGCGATTTCAGAGACATCTTTGCGGGTTGCTGCACAGATATCTATACAAATCGCACCCCGAAGTCGCCAAAGTCGCCAAATGTAGTAAAGAAACTACTATTGGGAATCGGTGCAGCACCGCAATGTCGGCATCACACTGATTCGGACTGTGCCATTGCTGGCAATTGCCGCCAATTTGGCATGCGATTTGACATGTCAAATCGCATGCCAAATCTGTGCAATGTGAACCTAGGCTCAAAGACACATTTTCTTTAAACTTCTGTTATCACTGGTAGAAGTTGCTCCATTCCTACCTGAAACTCAGATTCAAGAAGCGAACATATTGCTGATTTTTGCTGCAAGAGATGATATTCTAAGTAGAATTTTATGATTCTGTCCATGGAGATTTGTCTCAATGCTGGCGCTAATATTATTTTATTACCATCATCTTTTTTTTGGGCAAAATCCAATAAATATCCTAATTTTTTTTTCTTCACTCTAGCCTTGCAACATTTGAGCTCAAAGCCTGCAGAATAATTAGGCAGCAAAACAGGACTAAGTCCTCTTATACAAAAGCATTTTTCTTGCTGGTCTTTACAACAAGAAAGCCCTAAACTGAAATATACTGAAATTTTCTGTAACTAAACGGGTGGCGGCTCACGGAAAGCCGAGACTGTGAAGAAGAATCGGCCTGATTATGATGCAGCTTAGTGGCTGCGGCACACAAAATGGAATATAACCTGCTTACTTTCCAGGAAAGAACGCTGAAAGATTAGCAGCCTGACAAACGACTTGCGGCTGTTGCTAGTGGCTTACGCAGGCCATTTTAAGGCAACATCAATAAGTAATTAACTAATACAAACTAACATGGATAGAAAGAGCTACATTAGCAAGCCAGGTGCTCCAATCAGTACAGGGGAGACGTGGCGCCACCAAAGACGCTTCCATATATTATAAAGGAAGCTGAAATATAGCCTGCTAATGGAGAGGAATGTAGATGTATATGGGAGCCACCGGCCTCTTTCTGCACAATGGGATTCGATGAAAAAACAAAGGATTGCTTGATGTTTACACCACACAACGCTCTGCTTTGTAAAGGTCAATCTGACTTGGACAAAGGTGTTGTTACGTTATACTGGGTAAATTACTTTCAATCACATCTGCCCCAATTGTCTGCTATAGCTGTAATTTATGGGAAGAATTCTAACCCTTTAGCGCACCCCTGACGTCACCATCTTGTCATGCAGAAGTAAGCGAGGACAAAAATATAGCCGTCGCAGATCATGCAATAGATATGGGGCCATCAGTAGAAAAATAAATGTGTAGGTAGCAGTAGGATTTGGCAAACACATTTCAAGTTGGTCTCCAAACGGCCAAAAACAAAATAAAATACATAAAACTCAGTTATATACCTCCAAGGGATTTGTATTTCTGTCCATGGAATCCCGAGATTTACAGTTACGGAGCACAGCCCTGTCTGGTGGGGCAGGAGCCCTGATTTTTCTCTTCTGTAGTTAAAGTGGTTGTAAAGGCCAAATTTTTTTACCTTAATGCAATCTCTGATTTAAAGTGGTTGTAAAGGCAGATGTTTTTTTTTTATCTTAATGCATTCTATGCATTAAAGCAGAGTTCTGCCCAAAATTGGAACTTCCGCTTTAAACGAAGGTGACCCCCTGACATGCCACAATTGGCATGTCAGGAAGTAAGTCCCCCCCTCTCGGTGATCTTCTGGGACACGTCACAGGTCCCAGAAGATACGCCGGCCATTCACAAGACGCGGCGTGGCTTGCTTTGAAGCCAAAGCCGGGTGCCCACACCTATGATGCCAGCACCGCCGAGGGGAGGAGGAGAAGAGCGAGCCCTCGGGCGACCGCATCGTTGGAGCCTGAGACAGGTGAGTGTGCGATTGTTAAAAGTCAGCAGCTACACTTTTTGTAGCTGCTGATTTTTAACTGGGTGGAACCCAGCTTTAAGATAAAAAGCCTTCTGTGTGCAGCAGCCCCCCTAATACTTACCTGAGGTTCCTCTAGATCCAGCGACGCTGCAGGAGTGTCTCAGCTGCCCGGGACTCCCCTCCTCATTGGCTCCCGCTGCTGTTAAAGTCAGTCAGCCAGTGAGGATAGAAAGGGGCAGGGCCGGGCCACGGCTCTATGTCTGAATGGACACAGCTGTGGCTCGGCTCAGGTGCCCCCCCATAACAAACTGCTTGCTGTGCGGGCACTCAACAGGATAGAGAGGCAAGGAGATCCAAACAGGGGCCCAAGAAGAGGAGGATCTGTGCTGTTCTGTGCAAAACCACTGCACAGAGCAGGAAATTATACTAGGTTTATTATTTTCAACTAAAAAAAAATGAGACTTTACAATCACTTTCAGGTAAAAAACCTTTTGTGCTGCAGGATCCCCCCAGCCCCCCCCCCTTATGATGTGTGATAGCAGCTCCCGCTGCTGTTAATCAAACTCTGACGAGGGAGCAGGGGCAGGGCCAACGGACAAATAGACGGTGGCTCGAAAGCAAGCCTGCAAGTGGCTTTCTATGGGGGTAAAATCACAGAGGAGGAGCCAGAAACCCTGGCAGGGGACCCAAGGAAAGGAGGATTCCTAGCTGCTCTGTGCAAAACCATTGCACAGAGCAGATAAGTATGACATGTTTATTATTTTAGTTTTAACAAAATTCAAGTTTTAATATCACTTTAAGTAACACTTACAGGTTTTGTCCCTCCTCCAGCCTATGAATGACCAGGGAAATGAGAAGCAGCAGACTGATAAGGTCACCTTTTTGTCACTTTGCTCTCTTCTGCTATTACCATACTCCTTATTAGCTTATGGCTAGTATATGAGCACTGCAGAAAAAATAAATCAGCTCCTTGCACTGCTTCTCCCACTCCCAGTCTGAGCACTGCTGTAGAGAAAGGAGTCAATGCCTTCACTTGCTCAAAATGCAATATTTACCTGAGCGCTATCCCCACCTCCCTTTCTCAGTCCAGTGCCCTCAGTCCTTGTTCCCCATCTCCCTTTCTCAGTCCAGTGCCCTCAGTTCTTGTTCCCCACCTCCCTTTCTCAGTCCAGTGCACTCAGTCCTTGTTCCCCGTCTCCCTTTCTCAGTCCAGTGCCCTCAGTCCTTGTTCCCCATCTCCCTTTCTCAGTCCAGTGCCCTCAGTCATTGTGCCCTTCTGGCACAATGACAGTCATGCCATTCTGCCCATCTCTTGTGAGCCCAGCCTGTTGTTTATATACTCTCTAGAAAGTGCATAATCAGGCAAGCTGGGCTCACAATACTCCAGCTAACAGGACTCAATACATGTGCACTCGTTAAGCCTGGCAGAATGGCAGCCCCCTGCCACCGGAGGAAGAAGAGGAAGCTGCCATAATGTCACAGGACCAGCTAGAAGACTGCAGGAAAAAAGGGTATGTATAGGGTTTTATTTAATAGAAAAATACCATGGGGGGAATGGAGGGTTGTGGGGGACAGGGTGTGACTTTGAGGGGTTGAGATGTCACGTTAATTTTCTGGAGTTCTGCTTTAAATCAACTATCATGGTCTAAACAGAGTATGAATTTTGTTCTGCAATATGTCCCAGTTATAACACCAACATTCTGTTTCTGGTACAAGACACGGTGGAGCTGTTACAAATAGAATCAAGATTTGGCTTTTTTCTTTTTAAAAGTTATGTAAATCTTTACATTAACCATACAAAAAAGTAATATAATGAAAACCTTAAAAAAAGGTGCCAGAACAATGATAGCCACAAACTTCCTGGTCTTGCTCAGATTCTGTGCTGAGTGGCTCCCTCTGGCAGTGTCGAGCGAGCGACCCCTGTGGTCACTAAGCAGAGCAGAAGCCGCTTGGCACAGGACCTGGAAGACAGCGGCTATTACCGACTACTACAGTGATTGTCAGCTTTCCCAGAGGTCTAGCAGGTATGAGATGCGCATAGCTAAATTGGTCTAAGCTGGAACGTATACAATAAAGATCATACATGGAGTTCAATGTTAATGTCTTTCTCCTGCTCACCAGACAACGTTCAATTATGGTAATTGCCCCAACAATGGAAAAGTGAAAGAGTGCCGGAAAGGCTTCAGCAAGTGGTGTTTTTTTAGTTAGGAAAACTCTTTATTGAAATTAGCGTGGACATACCCAGGAAAGTTGATGTGCCACTAGTCAGTAATCAACACTGCAATCTGCACATTACTCTTTAATAAACACAATGATAACCATTGTAATACTTTAAAGGAATTTTTCAAGGCATTGACATGTTGGAAGCTAGATGTCACTGAAGCAATCTCTGGTTGGATGAGGTGGAGAGGTGTTGATATCATGCTTGCCACCTCGTCCAATCAGAGAATGCGTTGGCAAAGCATTCTCTGAATGGTGACTGTGCTGACAACCGACCTTCTGTATTCAAAATGCATCAGGCCAGTCGCTCAGCACAGGACCTGGAAGCAAGTAGTGATCCCCGGAGAAGCAGTGCCTACTTCAATGAAATCCAGCTTCCAGTGGCATTGGCAAGCTGGACCAATGTAACTACGTATAACATGCCAATGCCTGGAATTTTTCTGTAAGTTCTGCATGCCACATCATAATATTAAAGCTCTGTCTGTCATACCTGTGTTGTATCCTCTACCAAGAGCTGGCCATGGCCGATGGTTCTTCCAAAGATTCCCCAAGTACCAGTCACTCTGATTCTCCACCAGGCCAAGAACCTGTTGTCCTGAAAACAAACAATAGGAGGCGTTACTGAGTCATCTGTATGGACTAATATAATGTTTGTTCTAATATATATACAGTATATAAACCATTTGTCTGCTTCAGTTAAAGAGGAATTTTTGATCCCTGGACACAAGGTCAGCATTAAAGAGCACCTAGAGAACAACTTTCTACATAAAAAGTATTTCAGCCTTTCTTTTATTTTAACTGATCCTGGAAGGACTGTTAATATGGACTTATTTTAACATGGTAACAAAACAGGTATCTATTACCACTGAGAGCACTACCCCTGACCATGCCTCTATATTCATCTCCAGATGGAAGAATCCATCCTTGTTCAGGCATCATCCAGGGTCACCATCTACTTCTAGGACTGAGACACCAGTTCATAGATGACATACTCAAATCCTGGTTTCTGTGCAATTCTTGAATGTGTTTACACTAATCTGACACAGACCACCCCTGTGGTCACAATGTTGCAAGCTGATGACTGAAGGATAGGAGACTGAAGAAGTGATTCCTCCTGCCTGCAGCTGAGGCAAGGTCATTTGACTTGAGCTCAGGGACTGATTTTGCATAATATATGGTGGTACATTGTTGAAAAATGTTATTGTACTGTATCATGTGACATGTCAGGAATTTATTCATGCAGACTTCTAAGGTTAATGAAAGGTCCACTATGTGTATTTAAAAACACATCATGGTCTCATCCAAAATAGACATCACTGTGATGTGATTATTTTTTGGTTAAGTTGGCAATAATTAATGTCCGAGTCTTTAGCCACAATCCCCCCATTCTGCAGTATGTCTGACACAGGTTCCCTTTATGTAGATGCAGAATGGCCAGCTAATCCCTTTATGAGCTCCTTGTCACACTCAGCCCAGTAAACAAGTTTATTTTGTTTAAACACTGCCTGCGTTCCATCTGTCCAAGGCCATTACATTAACAAGGAGCGATGGTACCCAGCATGCTCTGCAAAGTGCTCAGTGGCATCAATTCCCAGCATTGTTGGGCCAAGTTATTCTCATCTCCGTTACCTGTCGTCCTTAATGCTGTCCTGTTTGTCTGACTTTGTCTGCAACCTTTACCGTTTCGTCCTGTTGTCCCTTTCTGATTGAAGCTTGCTTCTAATCCAGTATCTGCCTTGGGAAGCTATCCTTTAGAATTCGGATCTTGTTTTATGTGTGTGCTCTTGGAGGCTTTCCTATGCACTGAACTTGTGTCCAAGATGAGCTCTGACTGATCCGCCTATTTATAATAGTGCTCAGGATAATTCATCCCCTTGTTTATAAATGTGACAAAAATGTGGAGATTTTGTAAAAAGAGAAAGGTGGAATCAAGGTGTTTTTTGTTGGGTTTTAGGCTGAGTTAACACTGGTGCGAACACTGACATTGCATGTAATTTGTACCGCATTGCTGTGCAGATCACATGCGATGTGTGTGCGGTGCGAATTCAGCCATTCAGTTTGTATGGCTGAATTTGCATCGCATTCGGACCAAAATGGTTCAGGACCCTTTTTTTGGGCCACACTGGAATCGGATCACATGGGTGTTCATACCCATGTGATCTGATTCCTGTACCATTTCACAGTTTGTACTGTGATCTGCAAACCGATCTGGGGGTGCCATTAACTTTACAGTGTGAACTGCCTGCGAGTGACATGCAATGCGGGAACCCGCACTGGAATTGCAGTGGTTCCCGCATGTGTGAACTCAGCCTTAAAGAAGAACTTAACTCTGGATGATGTGCACAGAAAAGGACAGGCAGAGGGTATTGGCATTAGTATTACCTGTGGTCTCCCTGTAGCTGACCTTTTTACCATAATTTAGTTACCATTTGCCATGCCTTGTTCTGTTACTGTATGGAGGTAGCCATCTTCGTAGAGGCAAGACTTTGCTTCCTCATGTCAAAATCTCCAGCAAGGAGAACAGCGAGCAGCACAGTATTGACATCATCAAATCTCATTCTATGTTTCCTGAGACTAGAAGTGTGAGACAGTAGTGCCTTAGATCTCACACTAGAGATATACAGCTATGGGACTGTAAAAAGAAATATACCTAGGCACCCTCACAAATCAAGAAGCGCGCTGCTACTAGTAATTACAGACAAAAGGTACATTTTTAAGGGTACTGCTTAGGTCCAATTAACATTTTTAGATGTTCTCTACAACATAGCAAATCTTCACTCTTTGAGTTCAGGTCCACTTTAACCAGTTGCTGACCAGCCCAGGCAGATATACTGCGGCTCTTCCGTACCAAATTACGTACATGTACACAATTTGGCATTTATGGGTAGGGGGCACACAAGTGCATCCACCGCCCGGCTGTGCTCGCTATTCCCAGCCAATGATTTATGGCCGGAAACTGCTGACCAGCCGAGCAGATGACACAAGAGAGCTCTGTGTTAGTAAACAACACAGGGCTATGACTGTAGTGATGTGATTGTTTTTTTTCTGCAAAGCAGGAAGTAAAAACAGTCACATTTAACAGGCACACAGTTAACTTTTTGATTGCCCCTAGATGTTAACCCTTCCCCAGCCAATGTCATTAGTACAGAGACAGTGTACAATATTAGCACTGATCACTGTATTAGTGTCACTGGTGATGTCAGTGTCAGTTAGTCAGTTCCCACAAAGTGTCAGTTAGTGTCAAATTGTCCGCCACACTATCACAATCGCACTATAACTCACTGATCATTGCCATTATTAGTTTTAAAAAAATTTAGTATATATACCATCGTTTGTAGATGCTATAACTTTTACGCAGACCAATTAATATACGCTTATTGGCATTTTTTTTTTACCAAGGACATGTAGAAGAAATCATTTTGTGCAAAATTTATCACCCCCACAAAAGAAAAAATCCCCCTCTTAGCACAAACCTCTACCCCTCAAACTTCCCCTCTAAGCACAAATCCTCTCCCCCACTTCAAGTCCCCCCTTCCAGCACACATTCCCCCTCCCCTAATCCCCCATGCTAGCACATATTCCCTCACCAATTTCCCCTCCTAGCACATATACCCCCCAATATCTCCTCCTAGCATATATCCCACCCATCCCCCCTCCTAGCACAAATCCCCTCAATTTCCTCTCCTAGCACAAATCCCGCCAATCCCCCATCCTAGCACAAATCCCCTCGATTTCCCCTACTAGCACAAATCCTGCCAATCCCCCATCCTAGCACAAATTCCCCCCAATCTCCCATCGTAGCACAAATTCCCCCCAATCCCCCATCCTAGCAC
>BLSH010324238.1:607693-633445 GCA_018402905.1 Glandirana rugosa | reverse complement strand
AAAAAAAAAAAAGACCGTAAAATAAATAAAAAATCACACATCTTAAATATTCGTCACGTAACCAACCCCCCCCCCCCCAAATATTTCCCCTCTACCATATTACTTTTACAGCACAAACCCCTCAAATCCCCCTTCCTAGCACAAATCCGCTCCCCCCAAACACAAATCCCCCCAAATCACTACCAAATTCGACCTCCTAGAAGAATTCTTACCCCTGGAGCTCCCCAAATTCCCCTTCTCAACAAAATCCCCTCCCAATTTCCTTGAGGTGCCCCCCCAACTCACATGACACCACAGTGCGCAGGGCAGCCTCCCCTCCTGCCCACCCCTTGTCCCGGCCCTGTATGGGTTGCCATGCTAAACAAAACACACCGCAATGCACTGCTTATAAATTCTACACACTAAAAAATAAATAAAATGCCAGAAAAAAAAAAAACTTACAAACTTTAAAAAAAAAATATGTAAACAATTACCCAAAACCAAAATAGGTATATTTGAATTCTGAATAAATTTATTTTCTGAAAAAGAAAAACACAGCTTAGAGCCGCCAAATTTCACGGACAAAGGATACATCTATAATCACCCATAATGTACATTAACAGAAATGTAACAATTGTAAACTCTCAGGGAAGTGGCGGATAGGAGAGGATGAGGCAGATCTATAATTTAACATGAAAAGCTGCTGTTTCTATGTAATCTGGCTGAATGTGTTAAATTGATATTAAAATGGAAGGAGAGTGAGTGTCGTTACCGGGGATTCTGTTGTATTATCTGTGAAAAGCTTTCACTCCGCTCTGCACATTCTCCCATAGACAATAACAGGGACGAGCGTTTCAGGCGTAATTGAATAAGAGATAATGGGGCATATTACAGAGAACTAAGCTGAATGATCGGAGAAAAGAAAAACAGAAAACATACTGTTGCTGGAAAGTTGAAAATAGGGATGAAAAAGTCATCTCTGGTATGGCACATTTTTATTTGTTATACCATGTTTTCAACAAGAGATTTCTTCTTTTTATATATACAGTATATAGGTATTTTGATATTTGAGTTATTCGACAATAGGAACTACAGATTGAAGCAGCTAACTTTTGCATATACTCACACATTAGTCTTCTGTTATGTCCCTCTTCCCTTCCCTACCCTGGCCTATGTTTTAAAGAAGTTGAAATAGATGGACACGTAGATACAAGCTTTGCTATCAATACATTATACATAAGGAGTAGTAAATGTATATTAGATCTAAGGGTTAACTGTGTTCCCTAGGCGTGTTCTAACTGTGAGGGGGTTGGGCTACTATGGGCATAAGAGATCTAATTGATCCCAGTGACAGGGATCAGTAGAACTTTTCAATGCCCACTGACAGAATGGGGAACTGCCGTGTTTATATTGGCGATTCCCCGTTCTTTCCCTCAGGCCGCTCATCGCGGCTCGCCGGCGGACATCAGGTCCTCCTCCAGAGTGTGGCGATTCGCGAGACAGCGCCACACTGTCGCCGTAAATAGACAGTGCGGTCAGGAACCGGTTAAACGACCCTGTGTACATGGACTGATAAGATAACATTAAATGAGTTCAGGGGCAGCTGGAAAAAACGTCCAAATGCCCCTGAACGTCTGTTTATCAGCCTCAGTGTGCATGAGGCCTAAAAGACTAGGTTCCAAGAAACATGTTGGTTTAAAATCTGCATCTGTAAGATTCTTTGTATGCATTAAAGTGTTACTAAACCCAGGACCCTGCACTCACTATATCTGGTCTCCTACAGTACACAGTACACAAAAATGTAATTATTTTAGTAAATATAAACTGCTAAATACCTTTTCTCATCAGCGTTATATAGCAGTCTTGTGACTTCTATCAGTGTCCAGCCGAGCACTGGTTAAAGCTTGTAGGAGGAGTTTTCTGACTATCCTATGAGACTGCAAGACCCCGACTTTCTGTCTGGACAGTGCTGATTGGCCCTGTGCTGATCACATGCACCCTCCCAAACAAAAAAGAAAACTCTCTAGCAATACACACCAAACTGAGCATGTGCAGAGTGCCTCCAAGGCTCTGTTCTATCAGGAGATGGATTAGGAACAATAAAAGAAGGGGAGGATCAGAGGAGACAGGATCAAACAGCCTTTTTACACAATGCAGATGATTAGCTCTTTGGTTCCACAGTGAGTATAACAAGAATGCTTCACTGCATATACAGACTGATTTTACTGTTGTGGGTTCAGTAAAACGGTCGTGATAGATTTGTATGGCGTAAACCAAATACGTTTAGGGCTCATTCACACTGTGTGCAGTGACCTGCGTTTTTCCGCACTGGATAGACTGAAGTCACTGCTACGGCACATAGAAAACAATTACTTTCTATGTGCCCCATTCGCACCACGATGCTGGTGTGATGTACCTACTGTGCATTGTAGTGTGGAAAAAAAAATGCAGCATGACTGAATTTTCAGCAGCGCACTGGATGTCACGGCATGTCACTGCACAGCAGCTCAACGCAGTGCAGTGACATGAATTAAATGTCACAATTTGACACTTCAAATAAAGTTGAAAAAAACTACATAAATAAACAAGCATTGTGATGTCCTGCCATAACTGACACTGCACTGGCATGCATGGTAAAACACAGCATGGTACTATGCAGGTGTCAACCAAGTCTTACTATTATAGTCTCACAGTAGCACTCTGTTTAATGTGAGGAAAGAAATCTTTGGGCTCGGTTCACAGTCCAGTGACCTAAGTATTTCTGGATTGGATAAATATAGGTCACTGGAAGGCCACACAGATAACATTGGCTTTCTATGTGCTTTATTCACATCACAATGTGGTGTTCATGTGCAGTGCAGTGCATTTCGGTGAGATGCAACATGTGTGCAATTTAACGCAAAGCATCGCACAAAAACGCATTTAATTGTGCAATTTACTGCAGAAATACAATTGAACTGAGAAAAAGAGCTTTTTTTACACTCACCTCTTACAGCAGGAACTGTAAATGATGTACAGTAATAGGAAAAAGGAGTGCAGATTGCTCATCAACAGATGAACATTAAAATGCATGCCAATGCATATAAATGCAATGCAGTGTGCCTAGAAATGCAACACAAAGTGCATATAAATTCATATTACTGAACATGCATTTCCAGTGCTTTTTACCTGCAGTATTGTGTGAAAAGAAAGGTTTTATTCATGCATATATAAGCGTACTGCAACTATTTATTTATTACAGGTACTTATATAGCACTGTCAATTTACGCAGCACTTTACATATACAGTATACAGTACATTCACATCAGTGCCTGCCCTCAAGGAGCTTACAATCTAAGGTCCCTAACTCACATTCATACATACACATAGTAGGGCCAATTTATATAGGAGCCAATTAACCTTCCAGCATGTCTTTGGAGTGTAGGAGGAAACTTATGCAGGCACAGGGAGGACATACAAACTCAATCCAGGTAGTGCTATGGTTGGGATTTGAACCAATGACCCCAGTGCTCGGCAGAAGTGCTAACCACTTAGCCACTATTCTCCCATCATTTAACTTGTGCTGTGGTTTTGCATTACTTATTTTAGGAATATGGTATGCATAAACGTGAATCATTTCCTCTGACTTCCTAATTTTTTATTATATCATCTCTCTGTTATTTTGCTTTCAGCATGCTTCTTGTCAGCAGCCAAGAACTACTTGGCTCCTTGTTCTGCTTCTTCCTCACCCAATCTGAGCTCTGCTGTACAGGGAGTGCAAATCCAGATGCTCACACTGCTTGCACTTAAGGGGCGTAATAATGCTTGCTGGGCTGCATTTATGTCTTGTATGTCTGCATGGAGTTTACAAGCATACATTTAATAAGTCCACTTTAAAGCAGAGTTCCACTCTTTTTTCTGTGCATTAAAAGTCAGCAGCTACAAAAAGTGTAGCTGCTGACACTCATCTGTCCCATGGTCCAGAGATGTGGCCACCCGAAGCCTCAGTTCTTTCCCTGGCACCGCCATCACTAGTGTGGGCAACCGGCTGTGACAGCTGCGTGTTCTGAATGGTCGAGCAACCTTCTGGGACCTGTGACATGTCCCAGAGGACTGCTGCAAGGGAGGGGGAGAGGAGGAGTAGTCTAGGCGGCGCAAGCGGAAGTGGGAGCTGGGTACCTGTCAAAACTAGGTACCCACTCCCCTCCGCAAAAAATGACGTGTCAAACGTGGCATGTCAGGGGATTAGGGGTCCTTAAAGCGGAAGTTCCACTTTTGGGTGGAACTCCACTTTAAGCTAGAGTACAGTGAAAACCAACTAAGGTTTTTTTCCCTTTTAACCGATTTAGCCTCTTTTCTGCTAGTCATAGTCAGGGCCGCTTTGCTGCAAGGATTTTTGTCCACTTAGGCGAAGGTTTTTTTTTTTAACTTTTTTACATGTCTCCTTATATGCTTAAAATATTTTTGCCTTAATTTGTATTTATTTATTTTTACATAATTTTTATTGCTATCACATAAGCCCCTTTCACACTGGGACCGCCCGAGTGTCAGCAGTAAACCGCCGCTAATTTAGCGGCGCTCTACCGCTGTAATAGCAGCGCTATGGCTCCACTATTCAGGAGGCAGCGAGGCACTTTTAAACCCCCAACAAGAGGTTAAACAGGGGCTAAATGTGCCGGTGCTCTGTGCTTCCGGAGTGGTGTACAACCGCTTCGGGAGCACCGGCCATTCATTTCAATGGCAGTGGCAGTGGAGGAGCGGTGTATACACTGCTCCTTCACCTCCCCAAAAATCATGCTTGCAGGAGTTTGTTTTTTCTCCCGCTAGCGCACCTCTCCAGTGTGAAAGAACACACTAGGTTTAATGGGGAGGCGCTTTACAGGCGCTATTTTTAGCTAAATAGCGCCTGTAAAGTGCCCCAGTGTGAAAGGGGCCACTAGGTTCTCTTTTTGAGAGAGTCTATTAGAGCCTGGATGTCTCGTCTCTAGCCCACTGCAGTGTTCCATCAGCTGCTTCCCCCAGCACTGATCCCAGAGAATGACAGCTCCGGTCCAGGAAGTGATGTCATACATGTCACTTTCCGGTCTGTGTACAGGAGGGAGGCTGAGCGGCCGCCGCCCTTCCCAGTGATACCCGCCATGACAGCATTGGGTAAACATGGCGGGGGGAGGAAGGTGGGACATTGCGGTGGTGGTCGTGGAAGTGATAGCTGGTTTCACAGCCACTTGTATCACTTCCACATGAAAGCCGGCAGTACCCACACTTCCAGACGGTATAGCGGCTGGGAGTGTGTAAAAAAACACGTCTGTAGCACTGTAAAAATCCGAATCCCCAGCAAGTGGCTGGGGATTTGGATTATACCGCGCCACCCCCCCACCATCCTGCCGCCCTAAGGTGGCTGCTTAAGCCGCCTTATGGTAGCACCAGCCCTGGTCATAGTTTACTTATGTTTAGAGAGGTGCTGAGTGGTATACCCACCTAAAATACAAGAAAGATGCATCATTTTAGCAAGAGAGATGCAAAGATGAAAAGCAGAGAGCGAAGGGTGGGAGATGAGAGATTTCTAGCTGGTGCTGAGAGGAAACTTAGGCCTATCCTGGGAACGTCTGGGCCGTCTGGAGATACACGGGCTGATTGTGAAGTGTTATGGGAGGACTGTCATGTATTTTTTAAACACTTCTTTAGCAAAATGTCACTGTCACCTTTTAATAAACATTTTTATAATCCACTTCATGACCTTTAAATGTCTTCATAATAAAATGGCTGCCAAGCTTTTTTATTATTTACATTTTACAAGATAAGAATATCTTTCTCTCCGCTTGTCTGCCAGAAACATTCCTCTGAACATCACTTTTAATGAGAAGAGTGAAAAATTAAAACTCTCTGAATATTTATAAAGACGCTTCACATTCCATTCGTCTCCTTTGAAAAAACACTGTCTGGAGGTGGCCTTGTTTTCAGCGTGTCAAAGGGAATTTTAGAGGATTTTTAACAGCAGTTTGTTATAAAGCGGGAACGACCCAAGTCGTTTTGGGGCCCTGAGCATTTTTTTTTCTCATCTACCCCCCTCTGGATGCCATTATTCTGCACTAACACTGATGTCATTTACAACACAGCGATTCTTGACTGACATTCTTACAAAGTATTTGAGTTACTTGTCCATCTGCCACCAAGGAAATCAAACCTTCCTAGACTGGTGTTGTTTTCCTGCGTTTGAATGCAGGTTCCCATTTACCTCAATGCTGCTGATAACAGTTCTGAGGCTACATTTGACCTGCTCTGCATTGAGTTTCTATAGATGCAGAAGATGCTATTGAGATGTGTTTGCTTTACAGTCAAAGCAGTTCAAATGCTGCATCTTATGTTCAAGCGCATGTGTTTGAGCGGTGCTGTGTTCAAATGCAGAGGCCACATTTGACAGAGCCCTTGAACTGAATCCGTGTTTTGTCCGTGCACAGAAATGCAATAGATTCATTAAATCCCCACCCCCAATCCCCCTCCTCCATCCCCATGTCCACTCATCTTTCCTTTGCCACCGCTGTGTATGGAGGAAATATGGATATTGTTAAGCCCATGTCTATCTAGGTACCAGCGCTGTCACATGTTTGCAAGGAGATAGCCCTTTGCCCTGTGTATGGGCAGAGCAGCATTGCATACACAGCACTTCTTAAATACAAGCAAGAGCAGTTAGCATTTTCAGCAGGCCAGAGCAATAACAACTGCTAAACAAAACTACAATTTCACCTAAAAAAAAAAAATATAGGTATATATACTATATAGACACTATTCCTCTGAATAATACCAATAATGGGGCACTATTCCTCCAACTAATACTTATGATGGGGCTCAAATTAATTTGACTAACACCAATGATGGGGCACTATTACCAACTAATACTTATGATGGGGCATTACTCCTTCGACTATTACCAATTATGGGGCACTATTCCTCGGACTAATACCAAAGATGGGGCACTTTTCCTCCAACTCATACCAAAGATGGGGCACAATTCTTCTGACTATAACCAATGGGGAGGCACTATTCATCTCATTAATACAAACAATGGGGCACTATTCCTCTGACTATTACCAATGATGGGGCACTATTCCTCTGACTATTACCAATGATGGGGCACTATTCCTCCGACTATTACCAATGATAGGGCACTATTCCTCTGACTAATACCAACAGTGGGGTACAAATCATTTGACCAATACCAAATATGTGGTTCTATTCCTCCAACTGATATCAATGACAGGGCACTACTTCTCCGACTATTACTAATGATGGGGCGCTATTCCTCCACATATTACCAATGACGGGGCACTACTTCTCTGACTATTACCAATGATGGGGCACTATTTCTCCGACTATTACCAGTGATGGGGCACTATTCCTTTGACTAATGCCAATGATGGGGAACTATTTCTCCTATTACTACCAATGATGGACACTAATGTTCCAACTAATAATTTGGGCACTGTTATTCCAACTAATACCAATGATAGGGCATTATTCCTCCTCCTACTGACCACAGGTGCTATGTAGTTTTTTTTACTCCCACTGACAGCCAAGCCTGAAGCATTGTTACTTCCACTAACAAGCCTCCCACTGACACACAGGTAATTTCTACTCCCATTGGCCAAAGTCTGTCCTCCCCTAAAGCAGTGATGGCCCGTGCATTAAGGGCTCATGGGCACTGCCCTCCTATCCCTGTCACTGCCTCCTATCCATGCGCCCAGCCCCTTTCAGGACGCTGGACACATGTTTTCCTATGGCGGGGACAGGAAGGAAGGGTTTTTTTTTTTTTTTGGAGCACCTGATTAGAGCCAGAGGCTCTAATAGGCTTCAAAAAAAGGGTGGGCTCGGGGCGCAGAGAGTGCGCCCCAATCCCACCCAATTGTGTGGCCATAGCAAATTACTTTTCCCTATTCTCACACTGCAGTGTCTGCCTGCCAATCAGGAGGCAGGTTGATGAGACCTGTTTCCTGATTGGCCAAAGCGCCAGGCGATCCTATTGGATGCCCAGCGGCTCTTTGGCAAAGAAGGAAGCATGAGGAGCGGACACTTCCGTCTGCTGCATCTGCTGCCCGCACTGTGGAGGAGAGTGAAGACACAGGAGGATCCTCTCTCTCCACAACTCGGTAAGTGCAGGACCTCCCACGCGGGGGGCAGTGCATCCTGTCAGTGCCGTGAGCCCCGCGGCAAGAGGGGGAGGGGGAGCGGGGGAGGGAGCTGTGTATACCCTATTTGGTGCTGTGTCTACCCTATCTGGTGCTGTGTATACCCTATCTGTCTGGCGCCCCCATCCCAACATTTTACCAGCCGCCACTGCCCTAAAGTCTTAAGCAGGGTATACATGGACCAAAAATCAGACTAGTCAACAGGAACCTGACAACGTTTTGGTCCATCTGTACTGTTGTCTGTTCAACAGAAGCTGGTCTAAAGACAGTATTCTGTCAAACAGTCATGCTGGAAAATCAGCATTCGATCAACACTGTCAGCCAATGGCTACAAACGCTCATCTGTGTACTTTGACTGGAGAGAGATCCCTGAATCACATGTCATTTGTGTTGATGCAGGATCTGTCAGGTTTTTTTTCATGCAGCCTGCCTTTTTGCACAAAAAAGAAAACTGAATGTGTATACCTTGCTTTAGCCCAGGTTCACAGAGTGCAGGAATGAAATTGTGCGAGTTCATTTCATTCCTGCATGTCAGTCCCGATTTCACACGCATCCGTGCGGGTTTCTGCACAGATGCCTATGGAAATCCTACCTGTAAATCGCAAAAAGTAGTACAAGAAATACTTTTTGAAACTGGTGCAGTGCCGCAAGTGCAGCGTCCCACCGATTAGAACGGTGCCATTTCCAGCTATTGCCGCCAATTTGGCATGCGAGTTGGCATATCAAATCGCATGCCAAATCATGTCAATGTGAACCAGGGCTTATGGACAACAAACTGGCCCTTTGTTTAGAAAGTTTGCAGACCCTTGACTTATACTGTATGTTGTAACTTTGCAGCAAATGAAAGGCAGTTGGAGAGTGATCACGTGAGGCCTGAACACAGCTCACAGCAACAATAACTACTGCAAGGCACCAAGCTTAATATACAGTAACTGACAATTCTGAGCCAGCATCTCAGTCCAGGAAGTAGATGGTGACACTGGATGATGCCTGAACAAAGATGACGCATTCCCTTTGGAGAGAAATGCAGGTGAAGACATTGACGGGGGAGTACTATGATATCTGTAAAAGGTAATAAATACCTGGAAGCATTACACATTTTTTTTAAAAAATGTCTGCTTTAAAGCATATATTCTTTATTTCTTATTACATTTTTTCATGCTATGACTATCCCTTTCAATTTCATACTGACTGAGGCTGGTCATGGCAGCGAAGCAGAAAAATAAAAAAAAAAAGAATATCAGCAACTGAGCAGATATTTTAAATGAAGAACAATAAGAGACGGGAGACGGCAAGGAATGGTGAGATGAAATGAGGTCTTCCCAGGTTGTAAGTAATGTTATTACAGAGATGATTGCTAAGGAGGGACGGCATACTCTGCTCTGACGGGCTATGACCAATAATTAAGATGTGAACAATTATGCTGCTGGCTGGCTCTGAAGTTTAGGGACCTGAGCTTATTCCCGGTGAAGCACAAGATAATCGGCAGAATTAGACAGCTTGTCAGACACGGGAACGGGGAGCCGCCGAATGTGCTGTACACCGTTCATGTATTTCTGGAAAAGGTTTGCTAGGAATAGCAGAAACATTGGAGGCTCAGGTTAAAGGACTTTCACATGTCATTGCCATTTAATACCGGCATGACATACTGAGCAGCCAGCTCATCCAGTTGATGAAATTAAAGTGGAACTGAACTCAAAAGGTTGCAGTGTCTTAGGGACCATTTAGGAATGTTAATTGTAGCTAAGCTGCACCCTGAAAGGTTTACCTTTTGTCCGGAATTCCTCCTGAAAAATGACAGCGTACTTTCTGGTATGGGATTGTGGCTTTGGCCTCAGAGCTGTATATCTGCAGCGTGAGATCTAAGGCACTGCTGTCTCTGACTGTGAGGCCTCATGCACACTACACATGGGAGTTTGAAAAACAAGCTGTTGAAAGCTAGTTCTGACGCCAAGAAAAATCGGCTGTAGAAAAGTGCTCTTAGTAGCTTTCTGCATTGGCGCTAATGCACGTTTAGCCACGCTAGCTTTCAGCAGCAGCCCAATGATTTAAATAGAAGTCGCACCAGAAGTCAGATCATAATGATCCGACTTGCAGTGTGACTTGTGTGCTGAGGATGTTGAAGGGGAACCCCCCGCTAAAATGATTAAAAAAAATTGGCGTGGGGTTCCCCCCAAAGAGATACCAGACCCTTCGGTCTGGCATGGATTTTAAGGGGAACCCCCATGCCAAAAAAAATGGCTTGGGGGCCCCCAAAATCCATACCAGACCCTTATCCGAGCATGCAGCCCTGCAGGTCAGGAAAGGGGGGTGGGGACGAGTGAGTGCCCCCCCCCTGGACCATACCAGGCCACATGCCCTCAACAGGGGGGGTGGGTGCTTTGACCATCCCATAATGCACCGGACGGTGATGTCACAAGGAGGCGGTGCCTCCGGATGATGTCACTGGGTGGCCCCACTCCATGACAATATTTAAGTATTGGCACACGGCAGACCCAGCATTATACTGGGAGAGTGTGTCGAGGCAACATCGGAGGAAGAAAAGAGGGAGAAGACAGCAGAGAGAGAAGACCCGGCAGAAGAGGGAGAAGACAGCGGAGAAAGACCCGGCAGAAGAGGTAGAAGACAGCACAGAGAGAAGAAGAACCGGAGAGGCGAGAAGAATCGGCAGAGGGAGAAGACATCGCCGGAGGAGAAAGAAGAGCTGGAGAGGGGAGAAGAAGGGGAGACGCCGGAGCTGCCTTAATAAAATACTTTAAAAACCTGTGTACTGTGTTTATTTTTGACACTTTTTTTTTAGGTGAATGGGTAGGGATACAATGTACCATATACTCATTCACATAGGGTGGGGGGGCCAGGATCCGGGGGCCACCTTGTTAAAGGGAGCTTCCAGATTCTCCTTGCTGGAAGCTCTGACACGAGGAAGGAAAGCCCTGCTTCTACCAAGATGGCTGCCCCCATATAGAGAGACAAGGTGTAGAACAAGACATGGCAAGTTTTTACAGTGGTTGTAAACCCTCAAGGTTTTTCACCTTAATGCATTCTATGGCATGGGGTACTATGGGCAAAATGAAAATATCACCTTTTGTCACTTTACTGACATAAAGTTTTTTTTTGTCTTTGTCCCGAATGCAGAGATTTCACATTGTCTAAACCAGTGGTTCTCAACTCCTACCCTCAGGACCCACTAACAGGCCAGGTTTGCAGGATAACTGAAATGCTTCACAGGTGATATAGTTTGCTGCTCAGTGATTGCAGCATTCTAGTCTGCATCTCCCCAAGGTAATACTTAAAATTTGGCCTGTTGGTGGGTCCTGAGGACAGGAGTTGAGAACCACTGGTCTAAACATTAGGGCATCATTCAGGTCTGCATTTTCGTGCGATACACAGGACAGACCATTAACTTAAATAGGCTGCCCTACATGCGGCAAATACTGCTGCGCCTCTTCATTTGTTAAGCTGCGTGTTTTTGTTGCAAGTTTTGGCATGTGTGAAACTGCAAATTTCCTGCCTGCATTGGTGGTGTCATCAACAATTAATGGCACCGCAAGTGTGACGCACGTTTTTTTTTTTTGCCCGTTTCCCTAAATGTTTCCCTAAATGCGCACATGTTCCCAGATCAAGCAGATGTGAATGTGGTCTAAGTGAGGGTAAATCTTCTAAAATGGGCACACAGACTGCAAATAAAAACCTGACAGAGGTTCTATTCCTTCGTCACAAAAAATTGTGCTTTAAAAAGCTGTAAAGATGTGCCTTGCTCACTAACATAGCAGCCGCTGCTGTGTAAAGCAGCTTTAGAATATTGTTTGGAACACTATTTAAAAGCAGAATAAAAAAATACAATGCAGTAACAATATTGAGCATGTCTTTGGAGTGCAGGAGGAAATTTACGAAAGCACAGGAAGAACTTACTTTTTTTTTGTCTGTTGATTGCATGGAAAACAAACAGGTGCTGTTTGTCCTAAAATTAAATGATCTGTGTATTATTTTTATTTTAACCAAATAAACAGGCCTGTGGCAGAAATGTGAAAATCGCACTCGCCCATAAGGGGTGTACAGGAGTATGAGCGGAAATGATAAAGTAACACATTTACTTTCTATTCTCACAGTAGGAGAACCGCAACTGCAACCCTACTACCTGCCAACCTCATAAACTAAGTGCACACGCCAGCCCGTCTGCTACATTATACCTACTGGCAGAATTGCGAATGCAAATATGGAAGCAGACAGTCCAGAAAGTCTGTGATTTGGAGCAGATGCGATTCCTATAAGCTGTGATGTGGGCCACTACACAAAGGATGGTGATGGGTTAATGGACATAATTGTAGCAATGCTCCAGACTCTCGCTGTACGCCATGGCCAGGAGGCTTTAGCCTGAGATTCACCGCCGAGCCAGGCTCTGTAATGAATTCCGCACTGAGCCATACCTGTTCTGCAATATTTCAGTCATTGATTTTGCTGTCGAATGAAAAGACGCTCTTTCCAAATGGCATTTAACTGGACGAACCAGCCAGAGCAATTAAAGGGACAGGGTCATCTCAATTTCTTTTTAACTATGTGCGTGAATGTGATTAGCTTTATTTAAATAATCTTGAGTTGCTGATTTACAAACCTGGTTTGTGTGCATAGCTTCCTATTATAAAACGTACACGGGGCAGCCATTTTTGCTCATTACCTCTGTATGTTCTGCTCCCTGTGTAGTAATGCTGCACAGAGGTGGCTCTATACTGATCCACCCTCAGGGAAAGCCTATGGGTCAGGTCACGCTTTACTAAAAACAACTGGATTTCCAACTAAAGCTGAGTTTGTTGACTTATACTTTGTCCCCATGTACTGGAACAAACAGCCTAATCCGGGTACACACTAAGTGTTTTTCGTGCAAAAAAAAAAAACCTGACAGCTCTGGTCGGAGACACTGTACTAATGCGAGTTTAGTCTAGCGATCTCCTCATTGGCTGTCGTTCGGCTGCTGGTTTTCCAGCATGCACACCAGACAGACCGACATACACACCGGCAGAATGTCGTCCGTTTTTTTTTTTTCAGAACCACCAAATGTCTCCTAACATTCTGCCCATGTGTAGAGGGCTTTATTCTATAGAGCAGCCGTTCTCAACACCGAGGAACCCTTGAAATCGTTTTCCGGTCTCAGGGAACCCCTGCTTAACAACTTCAGCCCCGGAAGGATTTCACACTTTAGGACCAGAGCCCTTTTTGCGATTCGGCACTGCGTCGCTTTAACTGACAATTGCGTGTTCGTGCGACGTTGTACCCAAACAAAATTTGCGTCCTTTTTTCCCCACAAATAGAGCTTTCTTTTGGTGGTATTTGATCACCTCTGCGTCATTTCTGATCACCGCTATAAACGAAAGAAGAGCGACAATTTTGAAAAAAAAAACAAATTTCTTTTTGCTAAAATACAAATCCAAAAAAAAAATATATCATTAAAATAAATCATCGGTTTTGGCCGATTTATATTCTTCCTCATATTTGTGATAAAAAAAAATCGCAATCAGCGTTTATTGATTGGTTTGCGCAAAAGTGGCCGCGTTTACGGACGATGAGAATTAATTTCTGGGGTTTTTCTTTTTCTTTTATTTTTTACTAGTAATGGCGGCGATCTGCGATTTTTAGCGGTACTGCGATATTGTAGTGGACATGTCAGACCACTTTGACACTTTTTTGGGACTATTGGCAGTGAAGGGGTTAACCTACAGGGGGCGTTCTAAGGGTTAACTGTGTTCCCTGGGTGTGTTCTAACTGTGTGTGGGCTGCCCTAGCAGGGGAAGGGAAGCGATCACAGCTTCCATATAGAGGAAGGCTGTGATCACTCCCTTCCCCATCTCACAGAACGGAGATCCGTGTTTACTTACACGGACCTCCGTTCTTTCACTGCGGGGGGGGGCATCGCGGGTAGCCGGTGGAGATCGAGTCCGCACCCGCTCCCTCCCCTCCGGCGGCGCCCGCTCACAGTGCATGATATCGCAGCCGCCGTCGTATGACGGCATTTTGCGATATCGAGCCATCTTGTCGCCGTCAACCTGTGGTTGACGGTTGGCAAGTGGTTAAAAATATACAGCTCATTATACATTTGTGTGATGGTCAATGGGAAGAATATTCCCTACACTTGTGGTCATTGAGAAGAATTACCCCTTATAAATAGCTAAAAAGATCAATGGTATCATTGGGAATTTATCTGAGAGGTAGAAATTGCTCATTGCTCAAGGAACCTCTTGCGACCTCTGGAGGAACCCTAGAGTTCCACGGAACCCTGGTTGAGAAACCCTGCTATAGGGCATGGGCCTCCAAACTTTCTAAAAAAAAGGGCCAGTTTATTGTTCTCCAGAATTTTGGGGCGGGGGGGCTTGACATCCAAGGAAGTAAATATTGCCACATTTAGTATTAGGGTGAGCAATAGTGCCCCATTATTGGTGTCAGTGGGAGAAATGGTGCCCCATTGTTGATGTTTGTTGGCAGAACAGTGTCTCTTATCAGTGGGAGAAATAGTGTCCCAAGGATAAAGGCAAGCAAAGGGCCTCATCTGGCCCCTGGGCCACAGTTTGGAGACTACTGCTACAGGGAATGATTCTTCTATACGGAATATTCTGCTGTGATCAGAATCCACTCTACTAAAGTACCAGCACTACTTGGATTCTAAAGAGTTATAGAATACTGAACTTCAGATTAAGAAGCTTAATTGAATTTGGAAGGTCGGGATCAGATCTGTGTATTGCAGTAACGCAAACCTCCCAACTTTTTGAGATGGGAATGAGGGACACCTATTTGCATAAGTATGCAGGCATAGGACACACCCCATGTCACACCCCCTTAAAGGAGAATCATACAATAAAATGATAAAATTTTTACCACTACTATTCCTTTATATTGGCTTTTAGAAATTACAAATGCAGCAATTTAGAAATTGGATGAAAGAGGTAGCAATGGGAAACACTTTTTGAAAGATAAAACGTGCGTATCTCACAAAAGTGAGTACACCCCTGACATTTTTTGAAAATATTTTATTATATCTTTTCATGTGACAATACTGAAGAAATTACACTTTGCTACAATGTAAAGTAGTGAGTGTACAGCTTGTATAACAGTTTAAATTTGCTATCCTCTCAAAATAACCCAGCACACAGCCATCAATGTCTAAACCGCTGGCAACAAAAGTGAGTACACCCCTAAGTGAAAAATGTCCAAATTGGGCCCAATTAGCCATTTTCCCTCCCCGGTGTCATGTGACTTGTTAGTGTTACAAGGTCTCAGGTGTGAATGGGGAGCAGATGTGTTAAATTTGGTGTTATCGCTCTCACTCTCTCATACTGGTCACTGGAAGTCCAACATGGCACCTCATGGCAAAGAACTTTCTGAGGATCTGAAAAAAAGAATTGTTGCTCTACATAAAGATGGCCTAGACTATAAGAAGCTTGCCAAAGGCCTGAAATTGACCTGCAGCACGGTGGCCAAGACCAGACAGCAGTTTAACAGGACAGGTTCCACTCAGAACAGCCCTCGCCATGGTCGACCAAAGAAGTTGAGCTTTAGTAAATCAACCCCTTTGGGCCCAATTTGGACATTTTCACTTAGGGGTGTACTCACTTTTGTTGCCAGTGGTTTAGACATTAATGGCTGTGTGTTGAGTTATTTTGAGGGGACAGCAAATTTACACTGTTATACAAGCTGTACACTCACTACTTTACATTGTAGCAAAGTGTCATTTCTTCAGTGTTGTCACATGAAAAGATAGAATAAAATATTTACAAAAATGTGAGGGGTGTACTCACTTTTGTGAGATACTGTAAATAGATCAGACCAAAATGAGGGACAAATGAGGAGGAGTGAGGGACAGAGGGAGTTTGTTCCAAATCAGGGACAGTCCCTGGAAATCAGGGACAGTTGGGAGCTATGCAGTAACGTGCCATCTATGCATTAATGCACTGCTGTGCTATTCATTTTGAATGTCCCCCCAATGCAATAAGGCAATGCACCCTTTAGTGATCCTATTTTGCATCTGTTGTCCTGATACAGACAGGCGAGAGAGCACTGTCACCCTAGGACAGGAAGTGTGTTACTGGCAGGATCACCAGATAAAAATAAAAAGGAGACAAGTCAGGAAAAAAGGCAATTAATGCAGCCTAAGGACTGGTAAACTGCAATATATTACATTTTGTTCTTGGGTTTTAGATATCATTTCATTTAAAATCAAACAATCACAATTACATAGAAAAAAGGGTAAATAACATTCTAGAATGAAGAGCTTAACAGAAACATGGCGAAGTGCCTATAACTCTTGATGTGAAAAGGAAGAACTTTCTAATCCATCATTGGGGATTCACAAACCAAGCGAGCGGGAATTTGCATGCTGGCAGGGGGGTAGGCGTTAAGCAGCAAACTGTGCTGTTGCATAGCAACTCCAAGTCATATTCCCGCTCAGCAACATACATCCGCTGGCAGGGCAGAGGGTAATAGAAGTCCTGTATTATGTCCTCAGGGCATGTCATATCAGTGTGTCATAAATAATTAGAAAACGTCTTGCAAGTGTTTTTTTTTTTTTTTTCATTATTTTTGTTTCCCATTAGGGAAACCCCAATTAATAACCCAACAGACCTCACAGAATAACCAGCACCCTGCAGTCCAGAAAACCGCAAGTGTAACCACCAATTGTAAACGGGTAAACATGGCTGATTTGCATATCATTACCCAGACTCCCCCTGGCTGTGACACCAGCGTTGCCATCTATGTAATTATTCGGGACGTCGCATTTATCAGCATTAATGATGTAGATTTACTAAAGGGCTCTGAGGGGCCGAGATACACTACATAAATTAGGAGTCTTAGCTCTCTCCGCATATCATAAAGACGGGCCTAAGCTGCATGGGGCATTCTATAATGGCAACCAGGCTAAGGACCTCTGGGCAGTTATAATAATAAAAAAATTGCTTAAGTTTTATTGCCAATCATTTATAACTGCTCTATCATCTCTGACCCAAGACAAATGCTTAGGAATCCCAGCCAAGGCTGACAAAGTCTGATGAATTGGATGCCGCTAACTAGCGAGGGTGCAGGCTGGCGCGTAAAGTTCACCTAGACCCAAAACATGCTGTAGAAATAGGAATAGATAGCTGGGCCGCCACACACCTCGCCCGGCTCAAACGGTCATGTTTCACCCCATCCCCCAGGGCTTAATCATGGAGGGATTCGGTGAAACATATTAGGGACGTGACCTGGATGAATCGAGCTGAAGCTGGATTACTTGCTAACCATTCAGGCCAAGTGAGGTGTGCGGCGGCTGGGCTATCGCTTCCTATTGCTACAGCATGCTGTACTATCTGTTTTTTATTTTCTTAGCCCACGGTGCGCAAAAAAACTGTGAACCAAAAAAGGGTGTGTTCAATGGTCCCCTCCCTAGGGTTCAAGACTCTTGATGGGAGTAAGACACACTCAAGTCCACCTAGCCAAAGGGCCTGGTGCTCCTCATGATCAGCCAAAGCTGACTAATGAGTACTGGGTGGGAAGCTCTCCCAAACAGAGACCCCCCCAAGGAATGAACCTAATGGCCAAACATCCTCCCGCTAGACTTCAGGGTAGGCCCAAAGACCTACACTTTACAATCCAGTGTGAAAGGTGACAACTCCATAGAGAAAAAATAAAAAGTGCCAATGTACAAGACAATAGATAGGCCTTGCAGCCTGGTAACAAAAAAACTGCCCCGGTCTCCATGTGGCATTGTGCAAAAAAAATTGCTGTAGTGTAGCCCTTCTCACAGTGGGGTCCCAAACCCATAGCCATACTCGCGCCCCCGGAATGCCACTCCTAGGGGAGCTTAACATCGCGGGCTCTCTGCCCTGCCAGACCCTGACCAGACCAGGTAGCACTGCTCAAATGAGAAGGCACTGGGTCCCTTGGAATCCTCCACACCCAGTGGGTGCTTCGGTTTCTTTTCCAACGGGGAGGATCCCTCAGGCCCCCTTTCATACCAGCAGAGATACTGTATAGCCAGCCATTCCAGCCAGAAGGCTAGAATGATGGTGGAGCACCCCTAATGGACAGTGATAAGAACGGATTCTACACTTGATCAAAAGGCAGAGAAGCAATCTGCCCTATCAGCTGTGGCCTGGTTGTCATCATAGAATGTCACCATAGAATAACCTCATAGAGTGAGGAAGAGCAAAAAAATCTGTTACATCCTTTATTTTGTTTGCAACCCCACTAGGAGATTTTTCTTTACTTCGTGTCCCTGGTAATTTCATGGCTGTCCTGCTGATGTTTTGTTTTCAATGCTGTCTGAGTCTGTCATTCAGATCCAGGTATATATGAAGAATTCTGACATTCATTTACAGCAGGCTAGTTCTGGGTCTCCCATAAAGAGAGGCGTTGGCTTCCATGGTTTGAGAGATAGGAGCATTCACTCTAAGGTTAGTGTAGGACCCACTGGTAAAAACGGGGTACTTTGCAGCAGTCAGTGAGCTTAAGCACTTCATGGCCATTTAGTGTGACCAAACCCCCGTATTTTTGCATTTTTTGCTATATACATTTAGATGCTTTTAAACAGCCTGGTAGGAATATGTATCATGTGTGCGCTGTAATATGCGTTTTTGTCTATTGGTTTTTACAAGCAGCACCGTGCGTTTGGTAGGGTGTTCCCCCCAAATATGTATTTTTTTGTATGCTGAGAGGTCCTGACCAGACCTTTTGGGCTGGAGAACCCCATCCTTCTTAATTACCCCCTATCAGTGTCCATCTGATCCATGGGATGTGTCCTCTGGTGTCCCATAAAGAGAGGCGTTGGCTTCCATTGGCTTCCATGGTTTGAGATAGGAGCATTCACTCTAAGGTCAGTGTAGGTTCCCACTGGTAAAAACGGGGTACTTTGCAGCAGTCAGTGGGCTTAAGCACTTCATGGCCATTCAGTGTGACCAAACCCCCGTATTTTTGCATTTTTTGCTATAAACGTCTACATGCTTTTAAACAGCCTGGTAGGAGTATGTATCATGTGTGCACTGTAATATGCGTTTTTTATCTATTGGTTTTTACAAGCAGCACCATGCGTTTGGTAGGGTGTTCCCCCCAAATATGTATTTTTTTAATATATTTTTTTAGTTCTGGGTCTGTGACCCCAAAGTACTACATCCCCTGAAATGCATAAATTTGTATTTGAACTTGAATATTGCAGTGTGGCACTTTGGTTCTAAGTTGCTCATCTCTACCACAACCCAAGGTAATCGTGGAAGCCCTACAGTGTGAAGAAACTGCCAGACCAACATTCCGATTCTGTGCACTTACACTATTACCATAATATTGGATAACGGTAATAATAATAATAATATTGAGTAAACATCTGCAGGGTTTCATAGCATCCATGCTTCTCTCATGACACAGTCACTTTAAATTGAAGTTTTTTTTTGTCAAATCAATATATAATTTCCTGCGCTATGATGAAACTAAGAATATCTTTAATGACTGCTGTTGTGGCGAGTTGGGTGTGGTGCCCTCAATGATTTTAGTGATGTGTGTGACCACTGAGCTGTCTTTTATCCTATATAACATTTTTAAAAATTGTTACAATGTGGCCGTGATAACTTTTTTTTTCTGGAAAATTGTTTTTATACTTTGTTAACTATACCCTTCCAATAGGACAAGAAGGTGGCTTTAGGCTTCTTCCAGCACAGGAGAATGACTTTATGTGCATAGAACAAGGAGAGGAAGATGAGAGCCCTACAAGGCGCTATCTCCTCCATCAAACCTAGCAAACATACTGAGATCGTCAGCGGGACAGGTAGGGAGAGCAGGTCTTGAAGAGTCTTTGTAACGCCCGTCCAGAACCCCCGAACCAGCCGGCAATGCCAAAACACATGTTCGAAATCAGCCTGACTGGTGGTGCAACGACAACATTCTGCTGCACCTGTGCCATAGATACTGGCTAGTCTAGCCGGAGTATAATACACCCTATGTAGTAGTTTAAATTGGATATACCGGTCATGAGCCAACACAAGAGTCCTAAAGGGGTGATCCCACATGTCATTCCAATTGTCCCCCTGAAAATCAGGTAGTAGCCTCCTTGACGGTATTCCCGAGTGTGGCTCTGGGTGAGTTTTCACTGCAAATAGCGGTAACCCCGAGCCACACTTGGGATTGCATCGCTGGATCCAAGGCTGGGTTACTCACCTTGTCCCCTGGATCCTGCGATGTCCCCCCCCTGTGTCTGTGGGCTGTGTCCTCCGCCCGATGTCTGTGTGATGCCGGGCTCCGTTCCCTACGAGCGTCGCACGGGCGTGCAGCCTGGCGGGAAATTCAACAAGTGAAACACACAGTACAATGTAATCTGTAAGATTACATTACTGTATCAAATCATTTCATATCCCCTTTGTCCCTAGTGCTTTGTCCAGTGCCCTGCATGCACTGTCACATTATATATGTCATTCTTTCTGCCTGGGAACTTGAGAACATCCATGGCATAAAAAAGCGTCCCTTTATGTCAAAAGTGTTTTTTGATCAGCTAGAAAACACTGATAGCAGATAAGAATCATTTGCGGAATTGAGTGATACTGATTTTTGGGGAAATTTATCATCAGAAACTGAAAGTGACGACAGCGACAATTCTGCAACTGAGCAAATTTCAGTGTTTTTGACTAGATTACATTATTGAATACATTTTATTATTGTTTTATTATTTTTGATAATTATTTATTATATTATAATTTTTTTTTCATATATATCATAATTTATGATTTTGTTATTTCAAACTTTATCATACCCGGGATGTCTACTAGACTCTCTTGTCTTAAGTGAGTTATTCCTGAGAATTATAGGCCTACAAAATGCCAAATTTCTTTGTGAAAAAATGTACCGCTTTGAGATGCAAAAATCTGACATAATCATACCGCCATGGAGGTTAATGAGCTCCACGTTTCCCTGCATTTCCTAATTGCTTTAGGCCTACCAACAAACAATTCCTTGTAGACTTCCAACAGAGGCTTCTGCAGGGATTCACTGCACAAGAGTTGTTCCAAATGAGAAGACTGAGGCAGGACCAGCTCTACCACTAGGCGGAATAGGCGGCCGCCTAGAGCGCACTGCCGCCCAGGGCGCCAATCCCCTGTCTTTATGCTACCCCAGCCTGTCCATATGCTACCCCAGCCTGTCCATATGCTACCCCAGCCTGTTCATATACTACCATAGCTTGTCCATATACCTGCGGACCATGGCTGGCATGAGGAAGGGAGCCGGTGCCGCTATTATTTGTCTTTAGGCCGGGTCCAGAGGCACAGGTGCGGGCCTGTGGTCCACGGCTAAAGAAATAGGTAGAGAGGCAAAAAATGTCCACCTCCGCCACCTTCATTGTATACATGGACATGGCAAAGGGGGTGGAGTCGGGGCAGAGCCAAAGGGGCGGCAAAATTAGGTTTTGCCTAGGGTGTCAAAAATCCTTGCACCAGCCCTGGACTGAGGATCCAAATTGTGCTGTGAATGTGTGTCGCAGCTGCAGATATTGGAAGAAATACCAGTTGGGAAGGTCGTGCCTCTCTTTCAGCTGGTTGAACATGAGAAGTTTTCCCCCATTAGTATATGTTTTAGTAGTTTGATGCCAAAAGTTGGTCAGTCTGGGGTTAAACCACAAGGGGGTATCTGAAGACTAGTTCATTGGATCCAGATGCATCAAGGCCTGTGCCTTGTCCCATGCACGAATTGTAGTGTGCATCAACCCTGTCAGGGGTGAAGACACCTGTGAACTCCTGTATCTAAGCTAACTGAGGTTATCGTAAGATCCCACTAGGATGACCTCCAATACTGTAGCTGCATCCCCATTGTCTCGCAGTAGCCAACGCCTGGCGACGACCATTTGTCCCACCAAGAAATATTTAAAGAGGTTGGTTACTGCCAGCCTTCCCTGTCCAAATAGTTCCTGCAATGTGCGTAGGCCTATTCGGGGATGAGACGATGCTCATGTGACCGTGATAACTTTAAACAAATTTGTGTTAGAAACCAAACATCAATCACTTAGCAATGTACAACCATTTACATACAATGTACTTAAACCAAAATGTAATTTATGAATATTGTGATACATTGCCAATAGATGGACCCTTTGTTATAAATGACAGCACAGTGGTCACACACATCAATAAAAGTTTTTATTGTCCCAGGAGTACAGGTTTAAGCAGTGATTCATGTGATATACGGCTGGCCACTAGGGGAAGCACACATTAAAGAGCAATAATCAAAATATGAAACAGCAAGAAGGCAAAAATGGAATAGTCACATGAAAAAAAACCAAAAAAAACGGTAATCGGCTTCAGCTTTGACTGACACCTATGCAGTAACAGTGTCTATAGAATAACTCCTAACAGTGACATTATACTACAAGCTGTGCCAGGGGAAAGGTTACAAGATAATCCGGCTTTTCAGATACCCTTTTCACTCTCCGGTGAAAGCAGATGAGACGTGTTCTACCTCTGTGCTCTACTCACCTGATTTATCACCCCGGACCTCAGGCGCTCCTAAGCCGAAGTGTTTTATGAATTCCCAAAGTGTATTAACCTTTATAATCTCCCTGTGAAAAGGTATTCTATAAATCCACAACCCCATCTGTGCTTCTCGTCCTGCCGCTGCGCCGCCCTTTGGCCCGTGTCGAATTGGCGGATATTAACAGGTGCTGATCTATCTTATAGCAGTGGTAAGGGGAACAATAAAGCAGAGGAGCGGTGCAGGCGTAGCGGCTCCAGACCTTTACACACAGACCCTGAGGACTTATTAACAAACTACTAAGTGTTGTTTTTTTCCCCCTCTGGTGTTTTCCGCCTGAGCCGACACCTTCTGCTTCCCAGAAAGCAGAGAACCGAAGCCAAGAGCGCACGCAGGCAGGGACGGATAAATAAGCGCTAATTGTAATTAGATATTATTTTCTGCTGTATGGGCAGTGAACCTGATGTGCTTCTGTTACTTTGTATTTTTTTTTTACATCTGATTTTATTTATTTATTTTTTGGCTTCATAAAAAAAAAAAATCATTTACCAATCTAACCTCCCTATAAGGCCATAACATGATTTATAACAAACCTGAGCTATAAGTTCATCTTGATTTATATTATACCCAAGCTGCAGGCAAGAGGGAAAAAACACCCTTCAAGTCAGTAATGTATTTGTAAAATTTGCTGTTAAAAATGTATTTGCAGAAAAAAAATTCTTAAAGTGTATATAAAGCCAAAATTTTCCTTTACATTTTGGATGGCGTAGTAAATGTTGTTGGGTAAATTTGCATTTACTCCCTGTCCCAGAGACACATTAGGACAAGCATGCCCAAAGCTCTTTAGGTTATACCTCTCCTATGGATCATAGATGTGCACTTAGGTCTGCACTCCTGTGGCCTGTTTTTCTGATGTCACTCAGCCAGTCCAGGCTCTGGAAAGATCCTGACTGCATCCACTTAGATGCCTGGACTGGCAGCTGGCTCAGCCCCTCAGCAGGCTGCTGAGAGGCTGAGCCAGCCGCTCCCGCCCCCTGTACAGCTTAGCACTCCAGTGAGCGATCAGCGGTCTTTGATCACTCAATTCTCGGGCTTAGAGCCAGTGGGGGATAGATGCAGCTGGAACCAGTGCTACATCCACCTAGGTATGATTTTTTTTTTTTTAGATTCCTGAACTTCTCTTTAAACTGCTTCCTGCCTGGCCTGTAGACAAATGATGGCCGGGTCGAGAGCTCTCCCATCCAGGGTAGACATCACATGACATCCAAACAGGATCGCGTCTCAAGCATGCCTCATGGGCCGTGCTACGGCATGATCTGCCACCTGCTGTGCACCGAGGGCAGCAGATGACAAATCAGTGTACCGAGCCATTGACGGTACCATGTGATCATTGTGACCAATCACAGCAGATCACATGACAATTGTACGCAAAAATGGCTTCCATTCATACCATCCATTGTGTACTATTGTGTTGATCTCTGTGATTGGCCGCAGTGATCACATGGCACAGACAGGGCAAATCACAGCTAATCGCAATAGTGTGATCACAATCACACTGAATGAATGGATTTAATTCAGGAAAAAAGGTTGCTGATAACAGTGATTATCACTGTCATAAACAATCATAGTGTGTAAAAAAAATTACTATGGTAACACTGTATTGATCTGGTCAAAGTGTTAAATTATTATGGGGGTTGATTTACTAAAACTGGAGAGCGCAAAATCTATTGCAGCTCTGCATAAAAACGAATCAGCTTCCAGATTGTTTTGTTAAAGCTTAGCCACTTAAGGACCAGAAGGATTTACCTTCTTAATGACCAGGCACGTGGTCCCCAACCCACGCGTTTCGTCCCAGAATATGTCTGTGCAGACGAAACGCGTCGGTGGGGACCACGTGCCTATCGCAGTCTTTCTTTTATGTATTTTATTTGCAGGTTTTTATTTTGTCTGTTCCTGTATCGGTGGAATAAACTGGTATGTTTTACTACACAATGTGGAGCGGTTTCTTTTCTTCACATGGTTCCCGGTGAGATCTGATGTCGAGGGTAGCCTTGACTCCGGTGCTACCGAAGGGACCACCCAAGAGGAGAAGTTCACCAGCACCACCAACAAAGATCCTGCCATCACTGTTTGTGGAGTTTTCTACTACATGCCTGTAAGGTCCACTGGCCGTACGGTCAAGTGTACCCAACTCATCTGGTAAGAGTCCACCTTTTTATCTTAGAGGAGAATTGTTGGTCTTTATTGTCATGATTAACCTTCTACATCGATCTTTGGATGATAACTCACCACGGATTCAATCTATGCACATTCCACCTGTCTTTGTGTTCAACTTTATTGTTTATTTGGGACATTTGTTTGGACTTTTTATGCACTGTTCACTTTATGTCTTTAACCATCATAGGTTTATTTGGACTTTTTCACTTGAATCATTGACCATCATAGAATCAACTTATTTGATACACTGTTCACTTTAAGTCATTCACCATCACAGGTTGGACTTAATGTAGAGTCAACTTATGCACTGTCACTTTATTTTTGAGTATATGTATGTGATCACTACAGGTTCTATATATGCACGGTCACTTTAAATAATTGAGTGACCTTGTCATATGAATGACTTCCTTTTTTTTAGCGCAACCCTTTTTGTTTTGTTTCCTTGGTTGCATTTGGTCGAATGCTTTTGATTAACCAATAGCGCGATAGCCTACACTTTTTCCATGTACACTAGCAGCTCCTAAACTTCAGTTTAGGTGTCCAACCTCCCTCTCCTGAACGTGGAAGAATCGCGTTCAGGATATGAATATTTTGACCGCCGGCCGCAAAATCGCAGCAAATTCACATTTTCCCACGACCTGCAGTCAAAGTAGTTCAAGTGTACATGAATCCTTACACTCATTCCAAATTAGAACGACTCATCAAATGATGAAATGTACTGATGAAAATTTTCATATGAATGTTCATTTGAAAGTATACTAGTGCATGGGCAGTTGCCACCAGACCAGGGTCTCCCATTACAATATTTCCCCTTTCCTGTGACAACTCAAAAATTTGTGATTTCCCATCACTTTCTGTAAGAGAGACAATGGTCATCAGGTCCCAAAAAAGAGGGTAATTCTCCCCATCGGGGGGGGGGGGGGGGGGGGGG
>BLSH010324238.1:591292-607683 GCA_018402905.1 Glandirana rugosa | reverse complement strand
CCCACGACCTGCAGTCAAAGTAGTTCAAGTGTACATGAATCCTTACACTCATTCCAAATTAGAACGACTCACCAAATGATGAAATGGGGGGGGGTACAGCAACAACAACTTTACACAGGTGCTAATCCTTCTATATTCTACCCAAAACAAAAAAGGTGGTATTACATGTGTTTTCTAAATGCAGCTAGTATAAGTGCATCAATTCTGTTTTTATATTAGCACCCTGCACAATTGCACCCAGACAAAGGGTGGGTTTGTAATGTTGCCCAATCAGGGCTCTACTGCACTGCAAAGTGGTGTCTAACACTTTGAACTTTGTCACAGGATAGGAGGGCACAGGTATGACTTCACTGTCTAGTCAGCGGGCATGGAGGTCACAATTCATTAATTGCAGTGGATAAAGGGTGGTCACATTTTGTGTTCAATGAATGTCAATATCAAATTAATAAATTCAAAACATGACATGCAACATAGATAATGGCTCTATGTAGGTTGGTGTGTTCCCTGAGTCTTGCAATACCCCCTTGAAGTCCACAGTAGCCCCATCCATGCAGAAGCAAAAAGCTGTCTCGCAGAGAATCATTTGACAGAAGGCTGTGGTCCACTCCAGAAGCCCTGTGAGAAAGGTACCTAATCTGGCTGCAAGTTTAAAGTAAGGGCCCCCTCCCACTGCTTTTGTCACGCTGGAACACACCTTTGCAGTGGGACAAAAGCACATCAAAAATGATCTGCCTCAAATGCCTATGAGACTTTTCACATCAACGCGCTGTGTTTGTGCTGTGCTTTGAAACGTCCTGCATACTGCATATTTGGTGGAGAGGAGAGCCGATAAGAGGCTTTCCTCACAGGGGTGATCTGCACTGATAACCAGTGCAATGATTATCAGCGCAGCCCCACCAGTGTCTACCGGTGATGCTCACCAGTGCCCACAAGTGATGCCAATCAGTGCCCATCAGTGATTCCAATCAGTGCTCATAAGTGATGCCTTTCAGTGCTTCCTCATAAGTGCTACCTATCAGCGCCCATCAATGCCCCCTATCAGTGCCCATGAATGCTGCCCATCAGTGCACATCAGTGCTGCCTATCAGTGCCCATGAATTCTGCCCATTGGTGCCCATCAGTGCTGTCTGTCAGTGCCCACAAGTGATGCCAATCAGTGCCCATCAGTGCTGCCTTTCAGTGCCCCCTATCAGTGTCCATCATTGCTGCCTCATCAGTGCAGCCTATCAGTATCAGTGCCCATCAGTCAAAGAGACAAATTACGTATTTACAACATTTTATAACGGAAACTAAGAAAAACGTTTTTTCCAAAATGTTTGCTCTTTTTTTGTTTGTTTAGCAAATAATAAAAAGCCCAGTGGTGATTAAATACCACCAAAAGAAAGCTCTACCTGTGTCAAAAAAAAATGATAAAACATTTTGTTTGGGTACAGCTTGGCATGACCGCACAATTATCATTCAAAGCGTGACAGCGCTGAAAATTGGCCTGGGCAGGAAGGGGTGAAAGTGCCCGGTATTGAAGTGGTTAAGGTAAGAGATACAAAAATGTGTTCCTAGCACTAACATCACACAGCCCTGTGACCTTGTTTAAATTTATTTGGTGTTAACAATGCTGGTCCTGGTCTCCCGGAATTAAAAAAGGGCTAAGAGGAGGATATAATATTCCCGTGGACAGATTTCCCATAAATTCAATGCTGCACCTGTAAACTCATTTGTGGATGAAGGACGGTTTAAGCACAGCTGTCCAATGTCGCTTCTTCATGACCCCGGCATGGAGGAGCAGTTTACGAGATAGTAAAAGACAAGGTCTATGAGGATTCCTCCCCACGCCCAGCTCCATCTCCAGCTGTATAGCTGATGTACAGCCTTTAATCACAAACCAGAACAGCGCCCAGCTCGAGTCGCATAAATTTCCCTGTGTGTATCTCCATCTGTAACACCTACTGAAGGCCAAACTTACACACTAGTTGGCCACACTATGGCTAAAAAATGAGACATATTTCTAAAGCAGTCAATGGGACTTTCACCAAACATTCACTGGTGGTACATCAATCACTGTCCCTTAGCCAGTTCAGATCCGCGTTATAGCCGAAAGACGGCTACAGCGCGGCTCTGAAATGCCCAGGGGACATCCATGGACGTCCCCCCTTGTGCACGCTCCCCGCGCGCACTAGACTCTATGTCCGCCCGAGACCCGCCAATCACCTGTAGCAGCTGCAGAATGGGGAACCGCCGATGTAAACACGGCGGTTCTCTGTTCTGTGAAGGGGACAAGACAGATCTACTGATCCCTGTCACTGGGATCAGTTAGATCTGTTATGTCCTGACCAGCTCCGCCCCCACACAGTTAGAACACACCCAGGGAACACAGTTAACCCCTTAACTGCCCCCTTAGTGTTAACCCCTTCACTGCCAATGACATTTATACAATAATCAGTGGACATTTACATTTCATGTCATTGGTCCCAAAAATGTGTCAAAAATGTCCGACATGTCCGCTGCAATATCGCAGTCCCGATAAAAATCGCAGATCGCCGCCATTACTAGTAAAAAAAAAATAGTAAAAACGCCATAAATCAATTCTCACAGTTTGTAGAAGCAATAACGTTTGCGCAAACCAGTCAATATACCCCGATTGCGATTTTTTTTACCAAACATATGTCAGGTCCATAAATATTGGGACATCTACACAATTCTAATATTTTTGGCTTTATACACCACCACAATGGATTTGAAATTAAACAAACAAGATGTGCTTTAACTGCAGAAGGTCAGCTTTAATTTGAGGGTATTTACGTCCAAATCAGGTGAACGATGTAGGAATTACAACAGTTTGTATATGTGCCTCCCACTTTTTAAGGGACCAAAAGTAATGGGACAGATTAACAATCATAAATCAAACTTTCACTTTTTAATACTTGGTCGCAAATCCTTTGCAGTCAATTACAGCCTGAAGTCTGGAATGCATAGACCTCACCAGACGCTGGGTTTCATCCCTGGTAATGCTCTGCTAGGCCTCTACTGCAACTGTCTTCAGTTCCTGCTTGTTCTTGGGGCATTTTCCCTTCAGTTTTGTCTTCAGCAAGAGAAATGCATGCTCAATCGAATTCAGGTCCGGTGATTGACTTGGCCATTGCATAACATTCCACTTCTTTCCCTTAAAAAACACTTTGGTTGCTTTGGCAGTATGCTTCGGGTCATTGTCCATCTGCACTGTGAAGCGCCGTCCAATGAGTTCTGAAGCATTTGGCTGAATATGAGCAGATAATATTGCCCGAAACACTTCAGAATTCATTCTGCTGCTTTTGTCAGCAGTCACATCATCAATAAATACAAGAGAAACAGTTCCATTGGCAGCCATACATGCCCAAGCCATGACACTACCACCACCATGCTTCACTGATGAGGTCATATGCTTTGGATCATGAACAGTTCCTTTCCTTCTCCATTCTCTTCTCTTCCCATCACTCAGGTACAAGTTGATCTTGGTCTCATCTGTCCATAGGATGTTGTTCCAGAACTGTGAAGGCTTTTTTAGATGTTGTTTGGCAAACTCTAATCTGGCCTTTCTGTTTTTGAGGCTCACCAATGGTTTACATCTTGTGGTGAACCCTCTGTATTCACTCTGGTAAAGTCTTCTCTTGATTGTTGATTTTGACACACATACACCTACCTCCTGGAGAGTGTTCTTGATCTGGCCAACTGTTGTGAAGGGTGTTTTCTTCACCAGGGAAAGAATTCTTCGGTCATCCACCACAGTTGTTTTCCGTGGTCTTCCGGGTCTTTTGGTGTTGCTGAGCTCACCAGTGCGTTCTTTCTTTTTAAGGATGTTCCAAACAGTTGATTTGGTCACACCTAATGTTTTTGCTATCGCTCTGATGGGTTTGTTTTGTTTTTTCAGTCTAATGATGGCTTGCTTCACTGATAGTGACAGCTCTTTGGATCTCATATTGGGAGTTGACAGCAACAGATTCCAAATGCAAATAGCACACTTGAAATGAACTCTGGACCTTTTATCTGCTCCTTGTAAATGGGATAATGAGGGAAAAACACACACCTGGCCATGGAACAGCTGAGCAGCCAATTATCCCATTACTTTTAGTCCATTAAAAAATGGGAGGCACATATACAAACTGTTTTAATTCCTACACCGTTCACCTGATTTGGATGTAAATACCCTCAAATTAAAGCTGAAAGTCTGCAGTTAAAGCACATCTTGGTAGTTTCGTTTCAAATCCATTGTGGCGGTGTATAGAGCCGAAAAGGTTAGAATTGTGTTGATGTCCCAATATTTATGGACCTGACTGTATATCGGCCAATACTGATGAATAATTTTCTTTTTTATATTTTTTTTTTGATATTTATTATAGCATAAAAGTAAAAAATACTGTTCTTTTTTCAAAACTGTCGCTCTTTGTTTATAACGCAAAAAATAAAAACCGCAGAGGGGATCAAATACCACCAAAAGAAAGCTCTATTTGTGGGAAAAAAATGGTGAAAATTTTGTTTGGGTACAACGTCCACGACCGCGCAATTGTCATTCAAAATGTGACAGCGCTGAAAGCCTAAAATTGGTCTGGGCAGGAGGGGGGTTTAAGTGCCCAGCAAGCAAGTGGTTAAAACACATAGACCCAGAAGATTCCCCTGCAGTGAATGTCATATTCACTGCTTTATAAATACACCCCTAGGTGTATTTTCAAGTTCAATGGATTGGGACATACAGTATAGTGTTAAAGGGAATCTGCTGCCTTAGGCTGGTTTCACACGGACGTGTCCATGTGCAGACTCTGCTTCGCTCAGCAGGGATCCGTTGAACCTCGCTGAGCCAGCGGATGACAGATCCATCTCTGCTCACTGTGCAGAGACAGATCTGTCAAGCCCAGCTCTCCTCTATGGGAAATCGGATGAACACGGACCGCCTGTCCATTTTCATCCGATCTGATCCGATCCCCTGTTTTCCATCCGTCGGGCTTTACGGTATAGGATTGCAGCGGGTGTTAGCAGACATGTCACTGCTGACATCCGTCGCTCCATAGAAGTGCATGGAGCATCTGTTCAGGTCCGCCTGAAAATGGACAGGCGGACCTGAACGGAACGGCAATGTGAAAGAGGCCATAGGGCTCTTTTCACACATGCGGACCCTTTTTCAGGCGGACTCGACTCGATGCTCTATGTACCTCTATGGAGCGAAGGATGTCAGTGGTGACATGTCCACTGACATCCGATCCGCTCCACTAAATCCAGATAGATGGAAACCCTATTTCCATCCGTCTGGCAGATCAGATCAGATGAAAATGGGCAGGCGGATCTGTTTTCATCCGATCCCCCATAGAGGAGAGCAGGGCTCTGACAGGTCCGTCTCTGCACAGTGAGCAGAGACGGAAATGTCATCTGCTGGCTTCCCGAGGTTCAACGGATCCCTGCTGAGCGCAGCAGAGTCCGCACATGGACACGGCCGTGTGAAACCAGCCTACCGCTGGCTTAGCGGGGATCAACGGATCAATCTCTACTGAGCAAGCCGAGTCCGTGAAAACTGACATTCAAGTGTGAAAGAGCCCTTAACCACTTACCCACTGGGCACTTAAACTCCCTTCCTAACCAGACCAAATTTCAGTGCTCTCACATTTTGAATCACAATTACTCATTCATCATGCAACCCTGTACCCATATGACATTTTTGTCCTTTTTTTCAAACAAATAGAGCTTTCTTTTGGTGGTATTTAATCACCGCTGGGTTTATTTTTTGCGCTATAAATGAAAAAAAAACACAGAAAATTCTTTAAAAAATGCAGTTTCCTTTGTTTTCTGTTATAAAATTTTGCAAATTAGTAATTTTTCTTCGTAAACTTTATCTTTTGTAAAAATAACCCAAATCCGTGTATATTATTTGGTCTTTGTGAAAGTTATAGTCTACAATCTATGGTGCCAATCATTGAAAATTAGAATGGGAAATCAATCAGCGCAGACCCACGCACTATAATAGGACTGACAACACTACAGGGAGTGCAGAATTATTAGGCAAGTTGTATTTTTGAGGAATAATTTTATTATTGAACAACAACCATGTTCTCAATGATTCCAAAAACTCATTAATATCAAAGCTGAATATTTTTGGAAGTAGTTTTTAGTTTGTTTTTAGTTGTAGCTATTTTAGGAGGATATCTGTGTGTGCAGGTGACTATTACTGTGTATAATTATTAGGCAACTTAACAAAAAACAAATATATACCCATTTCAATTATTTATTTTCAGCAGTGAAACCAATATAACATCTCAAAATTCACAAATATACATTTCTGACATTCAAAAACAAAACAAAAACAAATCAGTGACCAATATAGCCACCTTTCTTTGCAAGGACACTCAAAAGCCTGCCATCCATGGATTCTGTCAGTGTTTTGATCTGTTCACCATCAACATTGCGTGCAGCAGCAACCACAGCCTCCCAGACACTGTTCAGAGAGGTGTACTGTTTTCCCTCCTTGTAAATCTCACATTTCATGATGGACCACAGGTTCTCTATGGGGTTCAGATCAGGTGAACAATGAGGCCAAGTCATTAGTTTTTCTTCCTTTAGACCCTTTCTTGCCAGCCACGCTGTGGAGTACTTGGACGCGTGTGATGGAGCATTGTCCTGCATGAAAATCATGTTTTTCTTGAAGGATGCAGACTTCTTCCTGTACCACTGCTTGAAGAACGTGTCTTCCAGAAACTGGCAGTAGGACTGGGAGTTGAGCTTGACTCCATCCTCAACCCGAAAAGGCCCCACAAGCTCATCTTTGATGATAGCAGCCCAAACCAGTACTCCACCTCCACCTTGCTGGCGTCTGAGTCGGACTGGAGCTCTCTGCCCTTTACCGATCCAGCCACGGGCCCATCCATCTGGCCCATCAAGACTCACTCTCATTTCATCAGTCCATAAAACCTTAGAAAAATCAGTCTTGAGATATTTCTTTGCCCAGGCTTGACTTTTCAGCATGTGTGTCTTGTTCAGTGGTGGTCGTTTTTCAGCCTTTCTTACCTTGGCCATGTCTCTGAGTATTGCACACCTTGTGCTTTTGGGCACTCCAGTGATGTTGCAGCTTTGAAATATGGCAAAACTGGTGGCAAGTGGCATCTTGGCAGCTGTACGCTTGACTTTTCTCAGTTCACAGGCAGTTATTTTGCGCCTTGGTTTTTCCACACGCTTCTTGCGACCCTGTTGGCTATTTTGAATGAACCGCTTGATTGTTCGATGATCACACTTCAGAAGCTTGGCAATTTTAAGAGTGCTGCATCCCTCTGCAAGATATCTCACTATTTTTGACTTTTCGGAGCCTGTCAAGTCCTTCTTTTGACCCATTTTGCCAAAGGAAAGGAAGTTGCCTAATAATTATGCACACCTGATATAGGGTGTTGATGTCATTAAACCACACCCCTTCTCATTACTGAGATGCACATCACCTAATATGCTTAATTGGTAGTAGGCTTTCGAGCCTATACAGCTTGGAGTAAGACAACATGCATAAAGAGGATGATGTGGTCAAAATACTCATTTGCCTAATAATTCTGCACACAGTGTATATGAGTCCCAAAGAGCCACTGAACACACAGGGCAAATACAATCACCTCCCTTAATTCATACAATAATAATCAAACTGTGCAGCGGTCCTCTGTAATAAATAAAAGTCCAAAAGTTCATTCAAGAAACCTTCCTCACATGTGCTGTGTAAGTGGGTGCTCAGAAGTCCTTCACCAATTACAAAGGCTGCTCACCTCTCTCTTATGATCCTTATTACAGGGATCATACAGAGCCTCTGCCTTTAATTAGGGAAAAGGCACCAACCCTTCTCAAGCAGTAATGCAGGTAGGAAATCCTGGATAACACATATGGTAACTTCTCCCAGAGCCTCTCCGATTGCGTTAATACCAAGAAAGCAAATAGAGGACATATAGCGCTCTCCGTATGATAATAACTGTTTATTATTTTAAAAAAGTAATGCACTTACATTAAAAGGCACTAAGACCTAGTGCCAGGTAAACAAGCTTTATCTCATAAAATCCGGACAACAATCATGTTCTGTGCATCAAACACATTCGTGACGGTCCGCTGGTGACATCACTTCCTCCCTCCGTGGACGTCACCCGCGGACCGGCACGAATTACACATATGATTTCTTGACTACCTCTTGCAATTTTGAAGGCCCTGGAGCACCAGGGCAATGAGAACCCCATTTTGGAAAGCAAACACCCCAACGTATTTTCTATGAGGCATAATGAGTCTTTTGAACGTTTCATTTTTTTCCATACGTTTTTGGAAATTGTGGAAAGAAAATGAAAATGCATTTTTTACACAAAGTTGTCCATTTATACAATATTTCTAACGCAGCATGTACATAGCAACAATTACACCCCAAAATATATTCTGCTAATCCTCCCAAGTATAATGATACCACAAATGTGAGACTTTTCCACAGCCTGGCCCCATACAGTGGCCCAACATGCAGGGAGAACCATCAGGTGTTCTAGGGGCATACATTTCAAATCAAATTTGACTACCTATTACACTTTTGTGAGGCACTGTAGTGGCACTGATGGGCACTGTAGTAGCACTGATAGGCACTGTAGTGGCATGGATGTGGCACGGATGAGAACTGATGGGGCATGGATGAGCATAAATGAGGCATAAATGAGCCATGGATGGGGGCAGATGAGCCATGGATGTGGGTGGATGAGCCGTGGATGGGGATGGATGAGCATGGATGGGATGGCTGAGCATGGATGGGGATGGCTAAGTATGGATGTGATGGCTGAGTATGGATGTGGATGGCTGAGCATGGATGGGGTGGCTGAGCATGGATGGGGTGGCTGAGCATGGATGGGATGGCTGAGCATGGATGGGATGGCTGAGAATAGATGGGATGGCTAAGTATGGATGGGATGGCTGAGCATGGATGGGGTGGCTGAGTATGGATGGGATGGCTGAGCATGGATGGGATGGCTGAGCATGGATGGGATGGCTGAGAATAGATGGGATGGCTGAGAATAGATGGGATGGCTGAGTATGGATGGGATGGCTGAGCATGGATGGGATGGCTGAGTATGGATGAGTCAGGAATGGGCACAGAGCAGGGCTGTGGGCACTACAGATTCAGCCCACAGTGCTGCTGCATCCGATCTCCTCTCCTCTCGCACTGTACCGATTAGTACGGAGGGGGGAGAGCTGAATCGGACATGCGCCGTTTTTTTTACAACTGATTGCTCCGTCATATAACAGAGTGATCACGTATTAAAAGGACCGCTGTCATCGGCCCGTGATCCGTCGGGTCATGGATATTCCCGGGGGTGCACCCCAGGGGGCACGCGGGAGGCGATTCTGGGAGGTCATTATAGTACGCCCTCCCAGAATTATCCGACCACGCTGCAGCAGTTTTTCGGCGATGGCCCGGTCGGTAAGTGGTTAAAAGTTTACTTGAAGTGGACTCAGCATCCAATACTTTATTCATGTTAAACTGTTACTAAACCCACAACAGTAAAATCAGTGTGTATAAGCAGTAAAGCATGCTTGTTATACTCACTGTGGAACCTAGGGGGGTTAATCCTCTGCACTGTATAAAAAGGCTGTTTGATCCTGTCTTCTCTAATCCTCCCCTTCTTCCACAGTCCCCAATCCATCTGCTGATAGAACAGAGCCTTGGGAGCACTCTGCACATGCTCAGTTTGGTGCGTATTTCTAGAGAGTTCTTTTTTTCTTTTGAAGGTGCATGTGATCAGCACCAGACCAATCAGCACTGTTAAGGCAGAAGGTCAGGGGTTATGCAGCCTCATAGGACAGTCAGAGTAGAATGAAGACTCCTCCTACAAGCTTTAAGCAGACACTGATAGAAATCACAAGACTGCTATATACTGCTGATGAGAAAAAGTATTTAGCAGTTTATATTTACTAGCATATTTGCATTTCTGTTTTCTGTGAACTGTGGGAGACCAGATATAGTGAATGCAGGGTACTGGGTGCTGGGTTTAGTAACACTTTAAGTACACACATATTGAGTATGTGCCAGTTTAACACTTCCAGACATTTAGTACCACTCACTGTGATCACAGTACTCCACCAACAATGCTTTTCCTCATCTTTGTTTACGCATCATCCAGAGTCACCTTTTACTTCTTGAACGGAGATGCTGGTTTAGAGATGACATTATGATATAAATCCTGTACAGTTTTTGTCCACACACAAATGTCCGGCACAGATCAATCCCTGCTGCAGCCTCTAACCTTACTACAAAGTTGCAATGGTGAAGTCTGGGGGAGAGGAGACTGAGGAAGGCTCCTTTGCAGCCCACCTGCTCAACTGGGAATCTGTTCGCTGATCCCGGCTGAGCAGGCGGATGGCTGGTCCATGTCTGCTCCGCTTATGCAGAACGGACACAGGCACAGCCCGATCTTCTCTATGGGTGGTCAGATGTAAACAGACCACCTGTCCGTTTACATCTGACTGTCATCTGATCTGACCCGCCAGAAGGATGGGGAACATCTGTTTTTAGCGGATAGATCGGATCAGATGACACCCTCCACTCCATAGAGGGCAATGGATGGTCTGGTCATGTGAAAGGGGCAAAATGCTTCCTCCTGCCTGTAGCAGACTGATGGCATCATCTCAGCCTAGGCAAGATTACTTGGCTTGAGCTCAAGGATGGCTTTTTATGATAAAAGGTGGGGCTTTGTTTTGAAAAATAATATTGTTACTGTATATTGGGATATGTCAGGAATGCATATGGCTTGCACAGTGTATTTTTTAAACTCTCTGCATTTGAACTTTAAAATGGATTTTGAGGCAAACAGTTAAAACACAAGAGGGCATACATATAAGACAGCTGTAGTTACCTGCCAAAGGATTTGTAGTTTTGTCCATCCAGTCCTGAGATTTGCACCGCTCTGCAATACAGCACGGTTCAATCTGGCAAGGGAGGTGACCTGATTATTCTCTACTGCAGTTAAAGTGCAATTAAAGCCTACCACTAACTATTCATAAACCTAACACTACCCACCATCCCTGTCCTGAGTTCCTGGGACTGCTCACCTGCTGTGCCCATTATAGAGGGGCATATAAGCATATAAGAAGCTGACTCATCACACCACAATCTATCTAAAACTTATATATAACATTTACTTGTGGAATAAACCTAACACTAACTATTCTTATGCTAGGTACACACCAGAGGTTTTTTTTTATTCAATCCAACGGGCTGAACGTAAAAAAAATGGACAGATCGCTGTACTGACGAAAGCCAGCCATAGACGGCAGGCTGAATGTATCCAAGTTGATCGATCAATCAACCTGGGTATTCTGTCGGATTTTACATGTGATTATTGCTAGCGGCTATTATAGCTGCTAGCAGTAATCACTGTGTTCTCCGCTTCATGGGAGGGATTCCCCCCATCAACACTGAGGAAGGAAAATTGCTCCATCTATGGCCGGCTTAAGTGATGTTATTGTGGCGATGTCCACCACTGCTGTGCCTTTGTGTTCTGACAGGGGGACTGCCCCCACCAGAACACACTGATCAGCACTCGCAGCCATTGGCTGCCAGCACTGATTGGCTGCTGGTTTTCCAGCACGCCTATTCTATAAGAGCCGATCATTAGTCGGACAGGTTGCTGTACAAACAGAATCGAATGTCAGTCGATTTCTGTCTCCCCGTGTGTCCCAGGCTTTGAAAATGTTCCCTCCCCTTTCCCCGTACCTATTCTGCCTACCCTGTATAAAAAAAAAAGATCTGTATACTTACCTTTTTTGCTGAGGTCCAGTCATGTGGTTAAGGAACTCCAGCTGCCCTGTGTCATGGTGTGCTCAACATCAGCAGGAAATTCTGGCAGTCCTGACGTCACCTATAGGCTCCCATGGCCAAGCCACTGTTCATGGTCCCTCCTCTCCCCTGCAGCTGCTGCTCACTGAAACAGGAGAGCGGGGGCTACAGGATCATATGACTGGAGCGAACTAAAAAAAGATAAGTACACAAATCTTTTCTACACAGGGTAGACAAGAACATTTTTAAGAATAGTTAGTATTAGACTTGAATTCCACTTTAACCACTTACCGACCAGCTTGCGCACTTTTACTGCAGCAGGTTGGGAGCCCTGCGCGAATCACTGCATATTTACGGCAGTTCGCGCAGGTGCAGTTGCGGGCGGGAGTGCGCCGCTCCATGCTGCATGAGCGTGCCCGCAGGTTGGGCGGACTCGACCCGCGATCACCTGTTACAGAAGCAGAATGGAGAACTGCCACTGTAAACACGGCAGAATTCTGTTCTGTGAGGGGACAGATGACAGATCTAATGTTCCCAGAGATCAGGATCAGTTAGATCTGTTATCGCCCTGCCAGCCCAGCCCCACACAGTTAGAACACAGTGAGGGAACACACTTAACCCATAGATCGCCCCCTACAGTTTAACCCCTTCCCTGCCAGTGAAATCTATACAGTAATCAGTGGCTATTTTTAGATCTGATCGCTGTATAAATGTCAATGGTCCCAAAAAAGTGTCAAAAATGTCCAACATGTTCGCTGCAATATTGTAGTCCCGCTAAAAATCGCAGATCGCTGTCATTACTAGTAAAAAAAAAAAGAATAATAAAAATGCCATAAATCTATTCCCATAGCTTGTAGACGTGATAACTTTTGCGCAACCCGATCAATATAGGCCTAAATAAAATTTTTTTAACAAAAATATGTGGAAGAATATATATCGGCCTAAACTGAGGAAGAAATTCGTTTTTTTGAATTTTTTTGGGGATATTTATTATAGCGAAAAGTTAAAAATATTGTTTTTTTATCAAAATTGTCGCTTGTTTATAGCGCAAAAATATAAAAACTGCAGAGGTGATCAAGTACCACCAAAAGAAAGCTCAATTTGTGGGAAAATAAGGATTTCCATTTTATTTGGGCACAACGTCGCACGACCGCGCAATTGTCAGTTAAAGTGACGCAGTGCCGAATCGCAAAAAGTGCTCTGGTCAGGAAGGGGGTAAATCCTTCCGGGGCTGAAGTGGTTAAGTAACACTTACAGGTCTTGCCCCTCCCCCAGCCTGTGACTGGACAGTGAAAGGAGAAACAGTAAAAAGGATGAGCTTGGCTCTGCTCTTTCTTCCTATCAGCATATTACTTAGCACGTGAGCACAGCTGATTGCCTCTTTGTGCTGCTTCTCATCCTAGTCTGAGCTCTGCTGTACAATGGACTGAAAAATTGGATGCCATGTCAAAATCAGGTACCTACACTGCATGCAATAAATAATATATTAATGATATACTAACAAATACAGAGCTGCATTATTTGTGTATTTTATATCTGCTTGGAGTTCAACTTCTAGAGTTTTCCTTTATAGCAAATGCACCCATTTCCTCCCCGTCCCTCTCTCAGTATATCGCTCTCCATCAGACGGAGGGTAGTAATAAGGACAGATGTTAAGATTGCCGTGCGTCGTCTTGTTTGTAGTAACGGCATTACCCTTGCTGGTCCTTTATAATGGTTAATATCCCAGAACCCTCCAGTGTGTGCCACGAGTTCAGGCGGCTTGCTTAAGCAGAGGCGGCGGGAGGCGCAAGCTGTTTTTTATTTTGATACTTTTGTTAGACCAACAGTGATGGCTTGAGATTAACATTTTGCCCGGCGGAGCTGTGGGCCTGCGCAGGTCTCAGTTGGACCTCCATCGGCTAGATTGCTTTGTGCAAACAGAAAATAAGAAAATGCTAAATTGGAAGACCTTATCTTCAAAACGCTTTTCCCTGCAGAGAATTACGGGATCGGTGATGGAAGACGGCAGCTGTTGGAAGGGGATGAGTCTATCAAACATTTTCATACAGAGGACATGAGTGAAATAATGCATTTCCTCTGCCTCTGCTCATACCGCATGTCGCCTTGACGTGTGCTGTCCTCCAGCCACAATGCCAGATACATAATTAAATATACATACAATATATAGGGGCTTTTTACCTGCCAAAAGATCCAGCCATTCTTTTGGTGCACATAAAGTAGAACTCAGTCTCTAAAATCCCATAGAAGCTTGAACATGTTAAAGTCATTTTTAAATCTGCAACCTTTATTAAAATAGTCCCTGGTGAAGCTGCTCTGAAGGTCCTTGTGCAGGACCTTCTTGGTATAGGGTGACAATGCTCAGTCTCTGTCTCCCAAATGTGGTCCCGCGTTGTCATTTGGTCACATGCACCCCTGGTGGAGAGTACAAGCGATCGTGCAGACACACATTGTGCAGTCATTGATGTCACTATTAGGAAGCCAGGACAGAGTAATAATGTGCAGCCAACAATGGAGCGACTGCATGTAGACGCAAAGTGGCTGGAGGAGTTCAACAGCACTGAGATGGGAAAAAGGAAAAATAAAGATGGATTCCTTATGCTATACCGCACTGAATTCTGGGGTCTGTACATCTGCTGTGCCCATTGTGAGAGGCAGTGGCGGCTGGTGAAGTTTTTGGATGGGGTTCGCCAGGCGCCGCCCTTTCTTTTGACCCCTCCTACTTCTATTAAGCCCCACCCCTTATAGAATCCACCCACTCCGTCCCCTGTATTCCACATATTGTGTCAGGAGTACACAGTTCAGCATCACAGGACACAGTATACAGCTCAGCATCACAGGACACAGTATACAGCTCAGCATCACAGGACACAGTACACAGCTCAGCATCACAGGACACAGTATACAGCTCAGCATCACGGGACACAGTACACAGCTCAGCATCACAGGACACAGTACACAGCTCAGCATCACAGGACACAGTATACAGCTCAGCATCACAGGGCACAGTATACAGCTCAGCATCACAGGACACAGTATACAGCTCAGCATCACAGGATACAGTATACAGCCCCAGTATCACAGGGCACAGTATACAGCTCAGCATCACATGAGACAGTATACAGCTCAGCATCACAGGACACAGTATACAGCTCAGCATCACAGGACACAGTATACAGCTCAGCATCACAGGACACAGTACACAGCTCAGCATCACAGGACACAGTACACAGCTCAGCATCACAGGACACAGTATACAGCCCCAGCATCACAGGGCACATTATACAGATCAGCATCACAGGACACAGTATACAGCTCAGTACCACAGGGCACAGTATACAGCTCAGCATCACAGGGCACAGTATAAAGCTCAGAATCACAGGACACAGTATAAAGCTCAGCATCACAGGACACAGTATACAGCCCCAGCATCACAGGACACAGTATACAGCTCAGCATCACAGGAGGGGATAAATTGCAGCCAGTATCACATGAGGGGGTAAATTGCAGCCAGTATCACAGGTGGGGTCACTTATGCAGCCAATAACACAGGTGGGGGCAGTTATGCAGCCAGTGACACAGGTGGGGGCAAATTGCAGCCAATGACACAGGTGGGGGTAAATTGCAGCCAGTATCACAGGTGGGATCACTTATGCAGCCAGTGACACAGGTGGGGCAGTTATGCAGCCAGTGACCCAGGTGGGTCAGTTATGCAGCCAGTGACACAGTATACAGCTCAGCATCACAGGACACATTATGCAGCTCAGCATCACAGGACACAGTATACAGCTCAGCATCACAGGACACAGTACACAGCTCAGCATCACAGGACACAGTACACAGCTCAGCATCACAGGACACAGTATACAGCTCAGCATCACAGGACACAGTATACAGCTCAGCATCACAGGATACAGTATACAGCCCCAGTATCACAGGGTACAGTATACAGCTCAGCATCACATGAGACAGTATGCAGCTCAGCATCACAGGACACAGTATACAGCTCAGCATCACAGGACACAGTATACAGCTCAGCATCACAAGACACAGTAAACAGCTCAGCATCACAGGACACAGTACACAGCTCAGCATCACAGGACACAGTATACAGCTCAGCATCACACGACACAGTACACAGCTCAGCATCACAGGACACAGTATACAGCCCCAGCATCACAGGGCACATTATACAGATCAGCATCACAGGGCACAGTATACAGCCAGTGACACAGGTAGGGCAGTTATGCAGCCAGTGACAAAGGTGGGGCAGCTATGCAGCCAGTGACACAGGTGGGGGCAGTTTGCAGCCAGTATCACAGGTGGGGTCACTTATGCAGCCAATAACACATGTGGGGGCAGTTTGCAGCCAGTGACACAGGTGGGGGCAGTTTGCAGCCAATGACACAGGTGGGGCAGTTTGCAGCCAGTGACACAGGTGGGGCAGTTATGCAGCCAGTGACACAGGTGGGGGCAGTTATGCATCCAGTGACACAGGTGGGGCAGTTATTCAGCCAATAACACAGGTGGGGGCAGTTTGCAGCCAATAACACAGGTGGGGGCAGTTATGCAGCCAGTGACATAGGTAGGGGCAGTTATGCAGCCA
>BLSH010324238.1:562984-575445 GCA_018402905.1 Glandirana rugosa | reverse complement strand
TATAGTTCGGGGGGGTGGGCGCTTGCTCATCCCCTCCCTTTCCTGACCTGCCGGGTTGCATGCTCGGATAAGGGTCTGGTATGGATTTTGGGGAGGACCCTACGCCATTTTAAAAAAAAAATGTTGGCATGGGGTGTCCCCTCCAAATTCATAACAGACCTGAAGGACAATTCTTTTTTTCTACATTCAGCTGCCAGCATGACGACTTGTTAAGGACGCAGCGCCAGCTTCCCGGCCTGCTTCTTAGCAATTGGCTGCATGCAGTGAATGTTAAAAAACCCCACAAAAGCAAAACGCAAATCACTGCAAAATTGCGGCAAAAACGCACTTAGAAAACCACGGAATGCACAGCAAAAAGCATGGCAAAACCGTTCAAAAGCAACATGCATAGATGTGAATCGAGCCTTAGGGGTTGGTTTACTAAAGCTTGAAAGTGCAAAATTTGGTGCAGCTCCACACAGAAACCAATCATCTTCAAGGTGTTATTGTCAAAGCTGAGGTTAGAAGCTGATTGGCTAGCATGCAAAGCTGCACCAGTTTTTGCACTCTCCAGCTTTAGTAAATCAACCCCTTACTGTCACTGAACATATGCGTATTTAACTTTGGCTGAAGCCAATATATTATGCGGCTTAGGCTACATTCACATAAACCTATATTATCCCAGCATGTAGAAACATGTTGAAGAAAGAAGCATAAAAGGTGTTTTCTAACCTCAATTATTCGGATTTTGTAGCGTTCTGTTATGCACTTTTACATGCTGATAGGTCAGTATAAAAACACCATTAAATGCAGTTATGTTTGAAATGAAATAATAAGTATATGGGCTATCCTCATTTCAGCTTTCCTATCATTCACAGAACAGAATTCTCCAACTGGGTGACGGAGGTCAGCATTCTGACCAAAGCAGAGCTCTGCAGAGTTGTAAACCGTTAAGGGTCATACACATGATGAGATTATTGGACGAATAATCGGCCGTTTTTTTTTTGCATCCTAGTCTCCATATCGAAAATGAAGAAATTACTCAATTTTTTACAACATTCTTGTAGAACATAATACAACTTCGGAAGTGATCTAAGGCATTGTATTGTATTTTCGGACGAGAAGTGTGCTGATTAACCACTTCAGATCCGCGCTATTGCCAAAATACGGCTCCAGCGCGGATCTGAAATGCCGGGAGGACGTCCATGGACGTCCTCCACTGCGCATGCTGCGCGAGCGTGCCCGTGGGTCGGGTGGACTCGATGTCCGCCCGAGACCTGCCGATCACTTTTAGGAGCCTCACAACGGGGAACCGCCGTTGTAAACACGGCGGTTCCCCGTTCTGTGACAGGGGACAAGCAGATCTACTGATCCCTGTCACTGGGATCAGTTAGATCTGTTATGTCCCAGCCAGCCCTGCCCCCCCACAGTTAGAACACAGGAAGGGAACATTGTTAACCCCTTCACTGCCCCCTGCAGGTTAACCCCTTCACTGCCAATGACATTTATACAGTAATCAGTGGACATTTAAATTTCTGATCGCTGTATAAATGTCATTGGTCCCAAAAATGTGTAAAAAATGTCTGACATGTCCGCCCCAATATCGCAGTCCCAATAAAAATCGCAGATCGCCGCCATTACTAGTAAAAAAAAAAAAATAATAAAAACGCCAGAAATCAATTCCCAGTTTGTAGACGCGATAACTTTTGCGCAAACCAATCAATATACGCCGATTGCGTTTTTTTTTTTTACCAAAAATATGTAGAAGAATATATATCGGCCAAAACTGATGAATAATTTTTTTAATGGATTTGTATTTTAGCAAAAAGTAAAAAATATTGTTCTTTTTTGCAAAATTGTCGCTCGTTTTTTGTTTATAGCGGCGATCAGAAATGATGCAGAGGGGATCAAATACCACCAAAAGAAAGCTCTATTTGTGGGAAAAAAAGGACGCAAATTTTATTTGGGTACAACGTCGCACGACCGCGCAATTGTCATTCAAAATGCGACAGCACTGAAAGCCAAAAATTGGTCTGGGCAGGAGGGGGGTTTAAGTGCCCGGTAAGGAAGGGGTTAAATGAAAATCGTATGATTTGGTATCATACAAAAGATTTTTGTGTTTGAACCTTCTAATAATTTTGGATGAACTGTCATGATCAGCTCGTGAAACTTGTGTACTAATGAACTTCAAAAGCAATGGCTTCAAAAGCAGTATTTTTCATACTATTTTCTGATTGTGTGTACTAGACTTTACACTAAGTCTGGGAATGTATTCATAGAGGGTGGAGAGCCCGCAGTGCAGAGAGCACTTCAGGGTGCTGAAGCTCCAATTCCCAGGCTGGTGGTGTGGCACAGACCAAGCTGTACTGACTATCTGTACTGGAGGTCACTACATCAGAAAATTGGCTGAACAGCATTACCAAACTTTTGGCAGATAAACAGTTCACCTGTATGCACTTCTTCTGAATATTTATCAGTAAAAATGGGTATAGGAAAGTGCAAAAAAAGGGACCCTTGGCATTCATTACTTAACAGCCACGAGTTTGTTCAGGCTAAGACCAGCTGCTGATTTACAGTATTTCACAAAAGTGAGTACACCCCTCAGATTTTTGTAAATATTTTATTCTATCTTTTCATGTGACAACACTGAAGAAATGACACTTTGCTACAATGTAAAGTAGTGAGTGTACAGCTTGTATAACAGTGTAAATTTGCTGTCCCCTCAAAATAACTCAACACACAGCCATTAATGTCTAAACCGCTGGAAACAAAAGTGTTGTCACATGAAAAGATATAATAAAATATTTACAAAAATCTGAGGGGTGTACTCACTTTTGTGACATACTGTACATTGTTCCCCATCACATCTTGCACCCCTCTGGACTCAGCCCAAGTAAACCCTACTGCCATATTGGTACACCTGCACTAGTCTATACTAAGGATACAGAGAGAAGGCGGCAAGCGGACATCTTTTTACACCCACCGGAGTTTTTAATTTCAGATATTTTGAACAATAAACTGAGCTTATATAGTGAAATATGGTATATAAAAATACGTGGCACTGTTTTGATGTTACATTTTAAAAGCAGCGGCAAGCCTGGCAATCTCACAGCTTTGCAAATGTCACAGAACACTGTTGCTTTTAAAATTTAACATGAAAACAGTGTCACGTATTTCTATATCCTGTATTTCACTATGTAAGCTCCATTTACTGTTCAAAATAACTGAAATTAAAATATCCAGTGGGTGTTTTCTCTCTGTATCCTTAGTGCAGGCGGTCCCCAGGTTACAAACAAGATAGGGACTGTAGGTTTGTTCATAAGTTGAAATTGTTTGTAAGTGGGAACAGGTACATTTTTTATGTGTAGCTCCAGCCAAAAAAACGATTTTTAAGCATTTTAGATAGCATAGGGAAGGGGTAACACCCCTGTAATGTTTGTTTTGCTGTCTATGTTTCTGTTCAGAAGATTTCACCTCACTTCCTGTCCCAATAATAATTGGATTTTGAAAAATTTGGGTTGTTGTGGAAACTAGGATTGGCGATAAAGCTTCAGTGGAGACCCCTTTTTCCCATAATAACTCTTACAGGAGTGAATTTCCCTTCCTGGGGGAAGATTTCCTGTCACTTCCTGTTGCCTCCCTCCGTTTGTAAGTAGGAGTCGTTTGTAAGTTGGATGTTTGTAACTAGGGGACCGCCTGTATACAGTAGTGCGGGTGTAGCAATATGGTGGTGACGGGACGTCACTTCTGGTATCCAGTTTTGTGGGATGATCAATTTTTTTTTTTTAAAACTGAGTGCCCCCCTCCATCCATACCAGGCCACATGCCCTAAACATGGGGGTGGTACTTTAGGGTAGGAGGGTGGCTGCATTAGTTTGATTTCAGACTATTTTTGCTTTATTTTCACCTAGTAGTCCTGCCAGTAACCCGTTCCCTGGGTGCCAACACTTACTTACTGCACTTTATAAAAGAGCAGCGTTAACATCATAGGACAAGTCAAGTGGTTTAGGCCTACAGAACACCTCCATGTCTCTTCATTGCCATAGTGTAGGGAGAATTGTTTTATAGTTCACTGCCAGAAGTGGGAACATTGTAAGTAATAAAAGTACAGCATAAGCTGAGAGCACAAGAAATTATCAGCTCACAAGATTTCTATCAGCGTCAAATTGTGTTTTTTTGCACGTATTGAACAGATAATTGAAAGATAGAAATATACAATTTCAGGGCGCAAATAAGAACAGTTCATTATTACATACACTTTAGGGTACCAAATGGGAGCCAAAAATGGGGCGGTCTGGCACGGCAGCCGTACTTATGACTTTATTTAAAAGAGAAGTGTGGCCAAAGCTTTTTTTTTTTTTTTGTGGGTCACATGAGTACACTTAATTTTTCCCCCTGTGACCCAGAGATAGTGGGCTGTTCAGCTGATGGTTCAGAGCCGCACTAGGATTTTACAAGGATCTTGACAATATTGTCAGGATCCACCCCGCTGCCTCACTAGCAGTTGATTCTGCCTTTTAGTGTGCAGTTCCCTCCTCCCCAGCCCAGAGCTCCAGTGAGCATTGGAGAAGCAGAGCAGAGAGCAGTGACTGACAGGCATTGCTCTACGCTTGGAGCAGACCAAGGACTGTGCATCTTCATGGAGGTGTGTAGGAAAGTTTTTTTTTTTCATATTCCATACTTCTCCTTTAATGCTAAATCAGCTTTCAATTAACAAGCTTTCCTACGACGCCACTGGGCGACACACACGATGGCCAATCCACTTGAAGCAAAACCCTAACACAAAACACAAAGAATAGAAGTCGGCTGCCCCTGTATAATATATAAACTAACACAGCACTAACAGAATTGGACGTCCTGGTAGAGAAAACCTATAAATAGTTTAAGATATAAAAAACGTCTCTTCTGCACCTTGCTGGTGATTTATCACCAACGCTGTAATATTTAAGCTGTCTCAGCAGCACGGCCGCATCATTAGCGCTCAGGAGAAAATTTCCCAACGGCCCAACCACAAGAGCAGGAACCAGCGGAGGAAACGGAAAACGAATGAAAAAAAATCTGGTTCCCATAACTTTGCCTAATTTTATTGTGAATGCCGCAGTCAAAGAGCTATCTATTATTGTTAGGGAAGAAAACTTAATTTATCACGTTTTTTTTTTCTGCATGTTTGCAGTTTGGTAAAAGGCGGTGAGGTTCATAACCGTGTGAATTGCGCAACGCTCCTCTGGAAAACAAGGGGGGTTGGGGAGTCTGTGTTGGAGCAAGGTGAGAACTTTGCCTTCCCCTGCTTTACCATCACATTGATGCCATTCCCACCTTGCTTCTTCACACCTTGGCTGCTTATTTATGCTCATTTGCATATGCGTAGGATGTAGCACAACACTCAGGAAACAAATTATGAATACCTTTTAGGCGCACGTACATGTTCGACCAATCCTGTCACATTCGCAGTCATTTGCCAAAGATCTGGGTTTCATATTCCTTCTCAGATTGGAAATCCAAGGCTCACGAATATTTGCTGTATTTATGATAATGCTAATGTAGCACCCCCATAGTGAATAGGTACTTTTTGTGATCGATTTTTGCTAGGAGAGGCAAATTTAGTCAGGCATGCCTGTAGTGCAGACCTGAATGTTTTGATCTGGGCAGGGGAGTGGCCCAGGGAGAGCTGGAGATTGCAGGAAGGAACACCCTTTGGTTACTCCTCCCCTTTGTTTCCAGAAGGCTCTGGAAAGGGGGATGGAAAAGGAGGTATAACTTTCAGAAAGCATGTTAAGGAGTCCTGACCAATCCCCAAACTGGATTGGCAGGGGGCAGGCTTCCTTAAATATTGTGATCTGCTCAGTCGGGGGAGGAGAAGTTTGGGTGGAAGAGTGGAGATGTAGCAGGGTTGTGGAGGCCTCACCCAGGAGGGAGCCCCCAGTCTAGAGGGGTGACCTTGAGGCCTGGAAGCTTGGGTGCAGCCAGGAGTGGAGAGAGATCTTGGAGCAGGACAGCAACTGAGAGGCTACAGGAAAGGCTCTTTAAAGTATTCACCGGTGTCGGTGAGTGACAGACCCTGGGAGCAGGAGAAGAGGACTGGAGCAGGCTGGGAGGAGAGAGGACAGTCTATGCAAAGTGGAGGAGCCAGTCAGGGGAGCGGTGTCATTGGACAGTGAGGTAGGCCGGAGTGGCCTGGAAGAGGATGGGCTGGGAACAGTAGTCCATCAAGACCTGGCTAGCAGATTTGCTACACTTCGAGGGCACGTGGCTCTACACTTTGAGAGCCTGTGGCCCTTGCCTGTAACAGGTGGTCCGGAGGTCCTGCTGATAAAGTGCAGGCCTCACCATGTGCTAGCTGGGGTGGAGGAAAAAGTAATGGAGGCTTGATACATTTCCCTTCAGGCCTAACAGTGGAAGTGTTGTGCAGGTGAGAAGTGAAGCAGTGTAACGGTCAGCAAGTATTAGTGCTGGAGGCGGAAGGAGAGTAACAGCCAGCAAGCGTCAGGCTGGAGGAAGAAGTGTTTAACCACTTACCAAGCGGGGCCATTTTTTACATTTGTTGGTTACAAGCTAAAAACAGTTTTTTTTGCTACAAAATAGAACCCCCAAAAATTATATATATTTTTTTCAAACACCCTAGAGAATAAAATGGCGATCATTGCAATACTTTTGTCACACGGTATTTGCGCAGCGGTCTTTCAAGCACGATTCTTTTTGAAAAATTTCACTTTTTTGAGTTAAAAAAATAAAACAGTAAAGTTAGCCCAATTTTGTTGTATATTGTGAAAGAGGATGTTACGCTGAATAAATAGATACCATACATGTTACGGTTGGAATGGCGACAAAGTCCGGTACTTAAAAATTTCCATAGGCGACGCTTTAGAAAATTTTAACAGTAACCAGGTTAGAGGTGCAGAGGAGGTCTTTTGCTAGAATTACTGCTCACACTCTGGCGATCACGGCGATACCTCACATGTGTGGTTTGAACACCGTTTTCATATGCAGGCGCGACTTACGTATGCGTTTTTTCTGCTGCGTGAGCTCGCAGGGACGGTGGCGCTTTAATTTTTTTTTTTTTTTTTTATTTATTTATTTTTAACACTGTTCCTGTAAAAAAAAAATTCTGATCATCCCTTGTGATAGTAATATATGGTGTGAGGTACACTTTTTGGAGGGCTGGGGAGTCTAAAAGACCCCCCATCCCTCCTTTGCACTTCACAGTATTCAGATCGCCAAAAACTGTGATTCTGAATACTGTCATTTTTTAAAAACTGGCGCCATTAGCCGCCGAGTAAACCGGAAGTGACGTTATGACGAAGGAGACCCGATCGGAGCCGATTCTGGCTTCTATCAGGTCTCCTTCTAGCTGACGGATGCGCTGGATCGTCACTCCGGTCTCCCGGTGGGACAGGAGGCCGAAGAAGAGTGGCGGAAGGCGGCGGGAGGGGGGATGTCCCCTCCCGCCCCCGGGGATGATGGCCGAGCGGCTCCCGAGCCGGATCCGTCATTATCCCCGAATAGCCGACCGTCCACTCTAAAAAACGATACCGGGATATAGCCTGTAGCTGCAGTATATATCCCGGTACAGCCACTCAAAACCAGCCGCTGCCTATTTACGGCGCTGGTCGGGAAGTGGATATACAGAGGTGTATATAGAAGGTCCTGTTTCTTGATCTTTGGACATCCCACAGTCGTCCCTACCCTATCAAAATTGAACCCCTCAATAAAACAACAAAAACAAAGTACCGGCCTGTTCAGTGACTACAGATGAAAGGAAAAGTGTGTGATTGAGGGCAGAGTGTCAGGTGAACTGCAACTACCAGCCACCCCTAAGGGGGCCATTGGCTACACTAATATTACATTTGCCGAGTTCAATTGCTTTCATCGATATGCTGCTAAAGAGGAACAGTAGTCTGCTCACATAGTTTGTAATAAAAACATCTTTGCCATTCTGAAGCTTCCCTCCAACCACTTTGCATACTATTTTATATATACTGTGATTCTGCACTTGCCCAATATGATGCAGAAATCTCCCTCCATTAAGTCTGGCTGCAGCCATTTTAACTGTGGGCAGCTGAAGCTGCTGCCTGTTCACTTCCTGCATTTACACAGACACACATAGGCACACCTCCACCTCTGCAGCCATGCAGCTTTCATCGGCCCTCTTATGACTCATCCCCCCTCCCTTATTGGCAAACTCTCACAAGAGTTAGAGAGAGAGAGCTGTGCATGATGTCATAAGCCTAGGCTAATGACCAGACAAGAAACAGGAAGTGGGCTGTAAAAGATATTTACTGGCAAAAAAAAATGTTTTACTATATAAAGTTAAAAAAAACAAAGACAGAAGATTTAATAGATGGAAAGATGAAAAAATGACTGAAGGTCCACTGGCAAACTGCCAATCTTACCAGTGATTTACTGTTGACTCCCTATTCAGACCCACAACATTCAAACACACACAAAGCGGTTCTAAAGAGACTTTCAGGGCAAAGGGACAGCATTCCCCCCACCCACTTACACTTATACCCATCTTTTTCACACTTCCTGTTCTGTTTCAAATGCTGCTTTATGCATTCACATACCTCCTTAAACTCAGACTATCTGGACAGTATGGTCACCTGCTGACTTGGCACCATCCACAGCCAGCTTAACTCTACAATAAGACATAGAAGTTGAATCCAACACAATGTTATTTCAGCTAATTACATTACAGATCATGCTTTTCCAGTCTTTTGAAATGTAAGAAGACAATAACGTTCCAAAGCCCTGTTTCTGTGAATAACTAACACTGATGGAGGAAGTTTGTAATTTGCGGGGAGGGTCTAGCTATGACTAAAAGAACCAAAATACACTAGATTAGTATTGGAACGTTCCCATAGACACTCCTAAACCTTGTGGACAGCCTTCCCAGAAAAGCTGAAGCTGTTATAGCTGCAAAGGGTGGGCCAACTCAATGTTGAACCCTACAGACTAAGACTGGGATGCCATTAAAGTTCATGTGTGTGTGTAAAGGCAGGTATCCCAATACTTTTGACAATATATTGTACATGAAGTGGGAAAGAAGGCTTCCCCATTGCTCTGTTCCTCCATTGGAGCCAAAAGTACAGGCCTTGCAATTGGCTCCAATGGAGGACTAAACCATGGAGGTGCTCAAATGCTCCCCCATACCTGAAAGAATTTGGCCTTCAACAGAGCAGCAGGGGAGCACAGCACAGTCATCACCTATAAGGGGAAGGAAAGCTTTTAAGAGGCTCTGTCACTTTAAGCATTACATTCTCTTGACTGTTGTGGGCATTCACCCTTCCCAGCTACCATGCATTTATGTCATGACTACCAGAAGGCAGGAAACATTCAGGCAGAGCCGTATCACAGGCAGAAAGTTCCGGCCCTCTATACACAGAACCAGAAATGTGATAGTGGGGTCATAACCAACAGATTTCCATAATAAGATACTGAAGTGCTACAAGACCTTATGTAATTACCTGAATTTGTAACTGCCAATTGGTACTGCCACACATCTGCAGATGTATAGCTACACTGAAATACCCGATTTTAGCCAGTAGATGGCAGGGGCATACACTTGTAGCTGGGGTATATCCAGCCACAAGGATCAGGGTGCAATGAGAGTCCTATAAGCAAGGCAGGGGTGGGGTGGATAAATTAAGCACACTGCAGTTTTTTGCTACATGAAAGTGCCAAGGAAGGCAGCGTAGAAGGAGAATGAAAATGTATCATTGCTAATGAAGGAGAATGAATTGGTTAATGGCAGAAGGCAGAGTTGCTGCTAATGCAGGCTGTTAGTAAGATTGATGAGGGATCTGAGTGCAGAACACTGCGGTCCATCTCACTAATATAGCAGAGATGAAGAGCGTGGCCGTCAAGGTGGCGGAGAATGGTTTGCTCCGGAGGACAAGGTCACATGTAAACTTCCAGAGTGTGAAAGGAGAGGCCGTAGCCTGCCCTAGAGTGGGGTGACACGGGGCCAGGCACTGGAGAAAAGGTTTGCCTAACACATGTTCTGCAAACAGCACAGAAATGGTTTAAAACGTGGCAAGAAATAGCCAAAATCTCTCTCTGCAGAAGTTCCAAAAAAGCACAAAATCACAGTCAATCAGTGCATATGTGTATTTATTTAAAGGAGCCACTTCAATTCCAGCAATTTCAAAGAAGCTGCTAAACAGCAGTGGAAACATGTATTTATGAATTGTTGTACCTGCCACAGTATTTGTAAGGATGCACGTATTCTTGCTTCCTTATGACTGCATAGCATAAAAGGGCGAGACTGCAGTTCTGTAAACTACATGCCACTACCCTGCCTACTGATCGTTCTTTGGCCTATTAGATAGCATTGTTGCACTGGTCACACCCATGAGGAGCTTTCTCCTTTCTCTATGCCTGCCTGTGTTTCTCCCAGTCACTCCCGCTGCAAAGCTGACTTTATCTAGTGTGCTCAACCTCCATATAATACTGGTTTGAGGTATTTTTAACTAGCTGAGGTTACTATTCAAGTATTTTTACTACAGTACTTTTCTCTAGTCTGCTCCTGCACTTAAGAACACAAGTAAGCACTGCCATTACACAGATCCTTCGAAAATTCTAGATGACTGGCTATTATGCTAACTAATCTGACTTCAATACTATCTCAGTCGCTGAAACCAAACAAGGTTAATATTATTAATATTATTATACAGGATTTATATAGTGCCAACAGTTTGCTCAGCACTTTACAACATGGGGGCAGACAGTACAGTTACAATACAAATCAATATAGGAGGAATCAGAGGGCCCTGCTCGTTAGAGCTTTATATAAGGTTTTTTATATATATATATTTATATATTATATATACACAGTATATACAGTATGTATATATATATATATATATATATATACACACATGCACGCACACACACTATATTGTCAAAAGTATTGAGACGCCTGCCTTTACATGCACATGAACTTTAATGGCATCCCAGTCTTAGTCCATAGGGTTCAATACTGAGTTGGCCCACCCTTTGCAGCTATAACAGCTTCAAATCTACTGGGAAGGCTATGCACAAGGTTCAGGAGTGTGTCTATGAGAATGTTTGAAAGGTCCGGCTCTGCAGTTGGACGAGAAGGCCTGGCTCGCAGTCTCCATTCTAATTCACCTTGCTTTGTGCACTGGTCCAAATCATTTGATGGAGGGGGAATTATGGTGTGGGGTTGTTTTTCAGGGGTTGGGCTCTGCCCCTTAGTTCCAGTGAAGGGAACCCTTAATGCGTCAGCATACCAAGACATTTTGGACAATTTTATGCTCCCAACTTTGTGGGAACAGTTTGGGGATGGCCCCTTCCTGTTCCAACATGAATGAGCGCACAAAGCAAGGTCCATAAAGACATGGATGAGCGAGTTCAGGGTGGAGGAACATTACTTGGACGGGTGTACTTTTGACAATATAGGGTATGTATATATACAGTATCTCACAAAAGTGAGTACACCCCTCACATTTTTGTAAATATTTTATTCTATCTTTTCATGTGACAACACTGAAGAAATGACACTTTGCTATATTGTAAAGTAGTGAGTGTACAGCTTGTATAACAGTGTAAATTTGCTGTTCCCTCAAAATAATTCAACACACAGCCATTAATGTCTAAACTGCTGGCAACAAAAGTGAGTACACCCCTAAGTGAAAATGACCAAAGCGGGCCCAAAGTGTCAATATTTTGTGTGGTCACCATTATTTTCCAGCACTGCCTTAACCCTCTTGGTCATGGAGTTCACCTGAGCTTCACAGGTTGCCACTGAAGTCCTCTTCCACTCCTCCATGATGACATCATGGAGCTGGTGGATGTTAGAGAACTTGTGCTCCTCCACCTTCTGTTTGAGGATGCTCCACAGATGCTCAATAGGGTTTAGGTCTGGAGACATGCTTGGCCAGTCCATTACTTTTACCCTCAGCTTCTTTAGCAAGGCAGTGGTCATCTTGGAGGTGTGTTTGGGGTCGTTATCATGTTGGAATACTGCCCTGCGGCCCAGTCTCCGAAGGGAGGGGTTCATGCTCTGCTTCAGTATGTCACAGTACATGTTGGCATTCATGGTTCCCTCAATGAACTGTAACTCCCCAATGCCGGCAGCACTCATGCAGGCCCAGACCATGACACTCCCACCACCATGCTTGACTGTAGGCAAGACACACTTGTCTTTGTACAGCTCACCTGGTTGCCACTGCACACGCTTGACACCATCTGAACCAAATAAGTTTATCTTGGTCTCATCAGACCACAGTCAATGGTTCCAGTAATCCATGTCCTTAGTCTGCTTGCCTTCAGCAAACTGTTTGCGGGCTTTCCTGTGCATCATCTTTAGAAGAGGCTTCCTTCTGGGACGACAGCCATGCAGACCAATTTGATGCAGTGTGCGGCGTATGGCCTTAGCACTGACAGGCTGACCCCCACCCCTTCCCTTCAACCTCTGCAGCAATGCTGGCAGCACTCATACATTTATTTCCAAAGACAAC
>BLSH010324238.1:538507-550402 GCA_018402905.1 Glandirana rugosa | reverse complement strand
CGACGCAGCGAAATTGACTGTTAACGCGCCAGCACGCTGCAACCCCAAAAATGAATTCTCATCATCCGTAAATGCGACCACTTTTGCGCAAACCAATCAATAAACGCGGATTGCGATTTTTTTTATCGCAAATATGAGGAAGAATATAAATCAGCCAAAAACGGTGAAAAAAAATGTTTTTTTATATTTTTTTTTTGGATTTGTATTTTAGCAAAAAGTAAGAAATTTGGGTTTTTTTGCAAAATTGTCGCTCTTCTTTTGTTTATAGCGGCGATCAGAAATGACGCAGAGGTGATCAAATACCACCAAAAGAAAGCTCTGTTTGTGGGAAAAAAAGGACGCAAATTTCGTTTGGGTGCAACGTCGCACGACCGCGCAATTGTCAGTTAAAGCGACGCAGCGCCGAATCGCAAAAAGTGCTCCGGTCCTAAAGCTGGAAATCCTTCCGGGGCTGAAGTGGTTAAACACTTCAGGCCCGGAAGAATTTACCCCCTTCCTGACCAGAGCACTTTTTGCGATACGGCACTGTGTCGCTTTAACTGACAATTGCACGGTCCTGCGACGATGTACCCAAACAAAATTGAAGTCCTTTTTTTCCCCATAAATAGAGCTTTCTTTTTGTGGTATTTGCTCATCTCTGCAGCTTTTATTTTTTGCGCTATAAACAAAGAGCGACAATTTTGAAAAAAAAAACTATTTTTTTTTACTTTTTCATATCATACATATCCCAAAAAAAACAAAACAAAAACAAATGTATTCCTCAGTTTAGGCCGATATGTATTCTTCTACATATTTTTGGTAAAAAAAAATCACAATAGGCATATATTGATTGGATTGTGCAAAAGTTATCGCGTTTACAAACTATGAGAATTGATTTATGGCATTTTTATTATTATTTTTTTTTTATTAGTAATGGGGGCGATCTGCAATTTTAAGCGGAACTGCGATATTACAGATTGGACATTTTTGACACTTTTTTTGGGACTAATGACATTTATACAGCGATCCGAGCTAAAAATAGCCACTGATTACTGTATAAATGTCACTGGCAGGGAAGGGGTTAACACTGGGGGCGATCAAGGGGTTAAGTCTTCCCTAGAGGGGTGTTTCTAACTGTGGGGGGAGTGTAGTGACTGGGGGTGGAGAGAGAAAACTGCTCTTCATTACTGGGAGCAGCAGATCTCTCTCCACTTCGCTGTCAGAACGGGGATCTGTTTGTTTACATGAACGGATCCCTGTTCTGGCTCTGTCAAGAGCGATCACGGGTAGCCGGCGGACATCGAGCCCCGCCGGCCACGCACGGACGTCCCCTGCAGTCTATTAAAGCGCCGCCGTACATTTATGGCGATTCACACAGGAGAGCCAACCTGCCGCCGTCAAACGATGGGGGCTGGTCGGCAAGTGGTCAAACTCAGTGTCTTATCTGCATTAAATCAGCCTGAGAACCTGTGTAATTTATATGTGTTTGGGTTTAAAGGGATGGGGTGGCAACCCCCCCTCACTCCTGAGATGGATCAGGGACTAAGAGCTATGGGATTTGTAGTGTGCATAAAGCAGAGCACATGACCGCAACTAACAGGCACTGCTCGTTCCAAGAAAAGGGTGGTGACGGGCAAAAGAAGAGGTTCAGGAGCTCACAGAGGATGCTACAAGGAGACAGAAACTACATCATCGCGGCTCCGGCCAGTCGCAGAGCCACAGCCCACAAACCCAGAAGCAAGTCAGGTGAAGATGGAAGCGGCTGCAGCGCTGACCAGCTTTGTGTTAAGGCAAGTTTCACATAATGTGCTAGTATGCGATACATACTAGCACATTATAACTTTACCTTGCAGGGGGGGAAAAGGCCAGCGGTATACAACCACTTTAAAAGTGGCTCTTTCAGTAACATTATAATAAATTGCTGACATGCTCATCCTTTTATCACTAAAAATCCACCCTTGAGCTTCATGCCAGTGACTTTGCCTAGATTGGAATGATGTTATCAGTCTGCTGCAAGCAGGAGGAAACATTTCCTCAGTCTTCTCTCCTCCAGAGATCAGACGGCAACATTATAACAAGGTGAGCGGCTGTAGCAGGGACAGATCTGTGCCAGATATTTGTGAACACAGCCAAAAACTGCACAGGCACCAGGATTTACATGATTGTGTCATCTCCTTCCAGAAAGTACATGGTAGATGATGCCATCCTTTCTGGAAAGAAAAGCAGATGAAGGTATTGTCAGGGGGAGTAATGTGATCTCTGCGAGAGCTAATGAGCACCCGGAAGTGTTACACTGACACATTACTTAGGCAAGGCCATACATCAGGGATATGCAATTAGCGGACCTCCAGCTGTTGTGAAACTACAAGTCCCATCATGCCTCTGCCTCTGGGTCTCATGCTTGTGGCTGTCAGAGTCTTGCTATACCTCATGGGACTTGTAGTTCTGCAACATCTGGAGGTCCGCTAATTGCATATCTCTGCCATACATGATGCAATTTCTTTCCTGCAACCACAGGGAGAAGACAGTGATTATCGCTAGCAGCTATAGCAGCCACTAGTGATAATCGCAAAAGAATCCAGCAGGCTGGTTGTATCAATCGATCAACTTGGTACATTCAGTCTGCCCATTAAAGATTTGAATCCCGGCTGGTTCCTGCTGAACCAGCCAAGGATCTAAATGTGTGTGGCCGGCCTTAGGACCGCAATGCCATAGTGTAAATAGGACCTAAGTCCACTTTCTCTGTAGCCACCTGGCTACGCACTGTGGCAGAAATATATGGAGGACAAGATATTATTGAAGAGCAATAGAGATATTCTGGTAGGTAAAACAGTTGATATAGATGTATATGATGGGCTGGTTTAGCTGTGTGTCTGGGCTTCTGTACATTGGAAATGTAAAAATAAAACTGTGACTTGGAGAGGCGACTTCCAGCGCACACAGCGGTTCTTTTGCCTGAAGCGTCAGACATATGTATGGAGAACATAGGAGCGGATGAATTCATGCATGGGATTACCACCATAAACCCTCATATATGAGAACTTCCTCCTCTAAATGGAATTGTTCATTTAATATCCCCAGAGGGCCATTGTTCCGTAATGTTAAATAACACACCGTGGTAGGGGCTTCATGGTCCCGCTGCCTCTAAAGAAACAGTAAATGGAATGAACTCATGGGGCTTGGATGAATGCACGGCTTATCAGACGTGGTGTCAGGAACTTCATCACAAGAAGGCATTATTTAAAACCAGCGTGCAGGGAAATGGCGGTGGTGCTTGCAGCAACCAGGATTCACCTACAGAGCAGTGGTCAATCAGCCCAGGAGTAACGCCGGCCATACACGGTTCGAGCCCTGCTGAACAGGCCAAGATTCAAACCGTTAATGAGCAGGCTGAATGTACCAAGTTGATCGATTGATCAACTTGGGTATAACCAGCCGGCCAGATTCCCATATGATTATTGCAAGTGGTTGCTATAGCCGCTAGCAATAATCACTGTCTTCCCAAACCAATAAACATGATATATATATATATATACACATTTATTTATTTTTTGCAGAGGTGCTAGAGAATAAAATGTTGGGTGTTGCAATTTTTTATGTCACAGGGTATTTGTGCAGCGGTTTAATACATAATAAATAATAAAATAAATAATAATTTTACTGCACACAAACACAATACAATACCTATGGTCATTTTTTGTTAAAATATAAAAGATGATGTTATGCCAAGTAAATAGATACCTAACATGTCACACTTTAAAACTGCGTACGCCCATGGTATGGCACCAAACCACGGTACCTAAAAATCTCCATAGGCGACACTCTTACAGGTTACCGGTTTAGAGTTAGGTTGGGTTCACACCATTGCGAATTGGATGAGGGTTCTTCACATCCAATTCACAATAGCAGGAGATTTTGACCAGCTCTCTATGGAGCCAGTTCACATACAGTTGTGCTCATAAGTTTACATACCATGGCAGAATTTATGATTTCTTGGCTATTTTTCAGCGAATATGAACGATAACACAAAAACATTTCTTTCACTCATGTTTAGTGTTTGGCTGAAGCTATTTATAATCAATCAACAATCTTACTCTTTTTAAATCATAATGACAACAGAAACTACCCAAATGACAATGATCAAAAGTTTACATACCCTGGTGATTTTGGCCTGATAACATGCACAGTTGACACAAAGGGGTTTGAATGGCTATTAAAGGTAACCATCCTCACTTGTGATCTGTCTGCTTGTAATTAGTGTGTGTGTGTATAAAGGCTGGGTTCACACTATCTGACAAAAAAATGGTCCGACTTTGATCCTACTTTGCTGCATGATTTACGGTCCTACATAGGGTCAAAGTCGGACCGTTTGTGAACAGGGATCCGACTTTGATCCCGACAATGCCAGGCACCTTGTGCTCTGGTGATGTGAGGGGGGAACTCCACGCCAATTTTTTTTTTTAAATGGCATCGGGTCCCCCTCCAGGAGCATACCAGGCCCTTCGGTCTGGTATGGATTTTAAGGGGACCCCCCACACCGAAAAACGGCGCGAGGTCCCCCCCACAATCTATACCAAACCCTTATCCGAGCACGCAGCCCGGCAGGCCAGGAAAGGGGGTGGGGATGAGCGAGCGCCCCCCCCCGGACCATACAAGGCCGTGTGCCCTCAACATGGGGAGTATGGGTGCTTTGGGGTAGGGGGGCTCTGCACCCCGCACCCCAAAGCACCTTGTCCCCATGTCGATGAGGACAAGAGCCTCTTCCCGACAACCCTTGCTGGTGGTTGTCAGGGTCTGCGGGCGGGGACTTATCGGAATCTGGAAGCCCCCTTTAACAAGGGGGCCCCCAGATGCTGGCCCCCCACCCTATGTAAATCAGTATGGGGTACATCGTACCCCTACCCATTTACCTGGAAAAAAAGTGTACAAAAAAACACACTACACAGCTTTTTTAAATATTTTATTAATTCAGCTCCGGCGTTTTCTCCCCCCATTCGTGAAGGAGATCGTGTCATGTCAACATGGGTGAAGAAGAGAGGAAGAACAAAGGGAAGAGGACAGCGGAGAAGACAGGCAAAAGAGCAGAAGACACCGCAGAGAAGGAGAAGAAAGAAAACCCCTCAGAAGATAGACGACCCCGCAAAAGAGCAGTAGAAAGAAGAGCCAGAGAGGGGAGAAGACACCGGAGCAGATTTAATAATATATTTTAAAAAGCTGTGTAGTGTTTTTTTGTACACTTTTTTTTCCAGGTAAATGGGTAGAGATACGATGTACCCCATACTGATTTACATAGGGTGGGGGGCCGGCATCTGGGGGATTCCAGATCCTGATATGTCCCCGCCCGCAGACCCCGACAACCACCGGCAAGGGTTGTCGGGAAGAGGCCCTTGTCCTCATGAGCATGGGGACAAGGTGCTTTGGGGTGGGGGGCGCAGAGCCCCAAAGCACCCATACTCCCCATGTTGAGGGCACACGGCCTGGTATGATCCGGGGGGGGGGGGGCGCTCGCTCGTCCCCACCCCCTTTCCTGGCCTGCCGGGCTGCATGCTCGAAAAAGGGATTTGTATGGATTTTGGGGGAACCTCACGCCGTTTTTTCGTCGCGGGGGGTCCCCTTAAAATCCGTACCAGACTGAAGGGCCTGGTATGCTCCTGGAGGGGGACCCCATGCCATTTTTTTAAAAATTTGGCATGGAGTCCCCCTTCAAGATCCCCAGAGCACAAGTTGCATGCCAAAGTCGGATCAGTGAAGACACTGATCCGACTTTGATCCGACTGCAATGCCTTTCAATGGGCTAAAGTAGGATCAAAGTCGGACAAAAGTAGTACAGGAACCTTTTTCAAAGTCGGTCCGACTTTGAAAAACAAATCGGAACAGTTAAGACGGCTCTCATAGGGGATCATTGTTTTTGTGACGTAATGCAACTTGTGCTCCTAATGTCGGTCCGAGAATCGGACTAGTGGGAACCCAGCCAAAAGGTCATTGAGTTTCTGGACTCCTTGCATCTTCCATCCAGTGCTGCACTGACATTTCTGGATTCTGGTTAATGGGAAAGCAAAAGAATTGTCAAATGATCTGTGGGAAAAAGGTAGTTGAACTGTAAAAACAGGAATGGGATATAAAAAGATATCCAAGGAATCGAGAATGCCAATCAGCAGTGTTCAAACTCTAATCAAGAAGTGGAAAATGAGGGGTTCTGTTGAAGCCAAACCATGGTCAGGTAGACCAACTAACATGAGTGAAAGAAATGTTTTTGTGTTCTCATTCATATTCTCTGAAAAATGGCCAAGAAATCATAAATTCTGCCAGGGTATGTAAAATTATGAGCACAACTGTATCTCTGATGCGGCTCCGGTGTGAATTTGCACAGGAGCCCTGTGCGTCTTTTGGTCCACTTCAGGTACAAATTCAGCCAAAAATTCGGGCTGAAATCGGACTTGAAATGGTGAACCAGGACACACCAGACCCCTGCTGGGGGCCGCATGGGTATTAGGTGTAAACCCAGCCTTACACAAGAGGTCTGGAGCTAAAATGATTGCTCATTCTCTGACGCAGTCACAAGTGTGGTGCAATCACTGTTTACATATGCGTTCGCTTGTAAGCACAGGGGGAGGGGGCACTTTAACCGCTTGCCGACCGGCTCGCATACTTTTACTGCTGCAGAGTGGCAGCATAGCGCAAATCGCCATATGTAAATGGCGATTCGCACTGCGAAACAATGTCGGTTCCTCTCTCTCTGTAATGTCTCTGTTGCTGCTGGTTGCAAAAAAAAAAAAAGTACCTTTTTCCTAATCAATATACATCTGTCACGTGACCCAGATCTTTCCCAGCCTGTCTGCAGGGAAACATAAGCAGGAGGAGCTTCTAGTCCTCTGCTGATGGTCATATGTTCAAAATAAAAAAAACAGCTTTTGGAATACAGAGTAAAAATAAACTACTAGGCCTCATACACACGGACGTTTTTTGACGCCGGCTTTTTCTGGCGTTTTGTGCAGCTCTCCATGTTAGTCAATGGCCCCATAAAAACGTAGGCGTTTTTGAGCTGTATATGGCGTCTGCGTTAGTGAGCTGAAAGTAGAACCCACGGCCATCGTGTTCTGAGGCTGTAACGTTTTGGCATTTTTTGACGCAGACGCCGCAAAACGCCAACTAATATTGTACCGGCGTTTTTTGACGCCGACATTTTTAGGTTGAAAAATAGCAGAGGGATGATTTTTTTTTAAAAACGCCTATTGATGCCGACGCTCACTAACGCCGATGCATAACGCCGAAAAACTTCGATTTTTTTTCCTTGACGTCGGGCCTGATGTTTTGTTTATTTTTAAAAATACGCCCGTGTGTATGAGGCCTTAATATCAATAAACTTTTTTACAGTATCAATACAATGTTTTAACATATTCAACTTGTCATGAGAACCATAAGCCAATAAACTGTTTTAAATTGGCATACAAATATATGTTTGAAATGCAATCTTTAGTATTTTTTGGCAATAACACAGTGTGGGTGGATTTCTGCCAGTCACAGACTGTGTCTTAACCACTTCCACACAGCATGCAGTATATTTATTGCGGCAGTGTGGATGTGTACCGCAAATCGCCATAAATAGACATCGATTTGTGGAGTGGCAGCTAGGGGGCACGCACGCGCCGCACTCCAGAGGATGAGCTGCCAGAGCAAAAGAACGGGGAACCGCCAAAGTAAACATGGCGGTTCATCGATCTGTCAGTGGGGACATATGAGATCTACTGATCCCTGTCACTGGGATCAGTTAGATCTCTTATGCCCATAACAGCCCAGCCCCCTCACAGTTAGAACACGCCTAGGGAACACAGCTAACCTGTAGATCGCCCCCTGCAGGCTAACCCCTTCACTGCCAATGACATTTATACAGTAATGAGTGGACATTTAAATTTCTGATTGCTGTATAAATGTCATTAGTCCCAAAAAGGTGTCAAAAATGTCCGACATGTCCGCTGCAATATTGCAGTAACGCTAAAAATCGCAGATCGCCACCATTACTAGTAAAAAAAAACCCCAGAAATGAATTCTCATCATTCGTAAACATGGCAACTTTTGCACAAACCAATCATTAAACACAGATTGCGATTTTTTTTTGCTCCCCTCATCAACATACATTGGAACCTTGGATTGCAAGTAGCACAGTTAAGGAGCTTTTCTTAATACAAGCAGTTTTTTAAAAAAAATCCTGACTCGGTTTGCAAGCGCTGTCTCGCAAAACGAGCAGGATTAAGCCTCTGTGCATGCAATACAGCATGTGGCCAGAGGTGCGTGGGCACTGGTGAGGCTCGGAAGCATTCAGAAATTCCCAAAGTGTAAACAGTTCCTGAGCATTTCCGCATGTTTCCGAGCATCTCAGAGCCTCATCAGTGCCCCCACACCTCTGGCCACATGCGGTATTGCATACAGCAGAGCCCACGGACCTCTGGCCACATACAGTACTGCATAGACAAGCAGTCACTGTGGAACAAATTATCTGAGTTTCCATTGTTTCCTATGGGGGGAACTTGCTTTGATATACGAGTGATTTGCATTACAAGCATTCTCTTGGTACCGATTATGCTCGTAATCCGAGGTTCCACTGCACTTTCATACATATTTTATTTTGGACCCAGAGATGACATTACTATGCATCTGTGCTTCTCTATGCAATGCAGGCAACCCATGTCTGGTGAGAGGGGCCAGCAGGGTGCTGTACATAGCTTCCTGAAAACAACCCAGCACTCAGCCTCTGTAGTCCTCCCCAGAGCTCTCAGCCCTGATTACAAGCAGTAGGCTTGCTTTGGCCTTGATGGTTGGATGTCTCACAGTGTGCAGTGAAATCAGAGGAAGTATTTTCAGTACAGGAGAGAGCCGGTACAACTGTGGAAGAGTGAAGACAATGGAGGACAAAACAAGGCGCGCCAGACCTAAGTGCAGTACACCAAATGGACAATTTATTAAGAACACCAAAATGGGTACTCGCAAAATTGTAAAAAGAACAGGCATGTGATAGTGGTCTGAGACCAGGAGATTGTCACTTCAGCTACACAGTGGAGGATCCTGATGGCCACATCCAAGAGATGGAAGGACTGGATGGGACTGGACGGCCAGTCCTTGCATCTCTTGGATGTAGCCATCAGGATCCTCCACTGTATGGCTGAAGTGACAAGTCTCCTGGTCTCAGACCACTATCACATGCCTGTTCTTTTTACAATTTTGCGAGTACCCATTTTGTTGTTCTTAATAAATTGTCCATTTGGTGTACTGCACTTAGGTCTGGCAGGCCTTGTTTTGTCCTCCATTCCCTCCAGAACTCTTCACTCTGCCTCCATGTGCTGATACCCCAGCAAGATATCTTTTGGACCATCCCATGAACTTATATGGACTCTTTTTATAGACTATTTTAGAGATTTTTTGACCATTTTAGTTTACATTGAATTCTCCCCTGCTTTACATCCTCCAGCTACTGGCGCCATTCTCTGTTGTTTTTTGAAGAGTGAAAAGAAGGCTGGAGTTCAGCTTTCAGAAGATCCTTAGCACGACACAGACTGGAATATTCATCTTATCTGTAGAATTTAGAACAGAAGAATATGTTCCCCGACAAATATCACAGTGTATATACACTGGCTGTCAGCAAACATGATGGGCTCGAACTGCGGCTCTGCGTGTCTGGATAATGAAGTGCGGTTGATCGATGGACGGGCTGGTAAAGTTTTTGCGACGACGTTGATAGGATGATGAATAGCTGTGGCGTGTGATGGAGAGTGGGGTAAGTGACAAATTGAGGGTGAACAGGTTGATGGATGAAACTTTGGAGCTGAATAATGTCATAACAAGCAAAGCAGCGCGTTCTGATGTTATTCTCGGCGCATGTCTCACGCCTGGCCGCTTAGCGCGAGGCAGACACATGGCGTGGCGGAGAGCAATGAGCTGCCACTAGGAAAACCAACTGCTCTGCCAACTTTCTTTAGGCTCTTTTGTTTAAAATGGAGGGGTGTTTATTTTTTATAAGAAATTTAAAACTTTTTTTTTTTTCATTTTGGACAAGTTGGGGAAGTTATTACTCTTGTCTATTTTTTTTTTCCATTGCAGAGATTTCTCTTCACTTCCTGTCTCATTACCACAATATGATGTGAGAATTAGGGTGCTACACCATCACAGGGTGGCACTGAGGGCGTATAAACTGGTGTCCCCCTTTTGCTGCCAGAGCCGCTTTTGCATTATTTGCACACATGTTTAACCACTTCCCGCCCGGCCTATAGACAAATGACGGCCGGATGGTGGCTTCGTTATCCTGACTGGGCGTCCATTGACGTTCTCAGGATAACCCGTGATTACGCGCCCGCGGGGGCGTGCATCACGGCGATCGGTAGGTCAGTCTGACCCACCGCATTACCGATTTTGGTAAAGTGCTTCTGTCAGAAGCTCTTTACCACGTGATCAGCCGTCACAGTGTAAACAGGAAGAGCCGTTTATCGGCTTTTCCTCTACTCGTGTCTGCAGATGTGAGTAGAGGGGAGCCAATCAGCTGGTCTCCAGACAGGGGGGGTCTGCACTGAATGTTTATCAGTGCAGCCCCCCCTAGGGTCGCCACACTGGACCACCAGGGAGCTCACCCAGGGACCACCAGGGAGACAATCTGGAGGCCACACAGGGACCACCAGGAAGCCCACCCTAGACCACCAGGTAAGGGGTGTACAGTGCACTATAGGGATGGCACTGTGCCCATATGTGATGCCTGCCAGTGCCATCCCTAACAGTGCTATATCTCAGTGCCATGTACCAGTGCCCATCAGTGCCACCTATCGGTGCCCATCAGTGCCACCTATCAGTACCCAGTACCACCTATCAGTGCCGCCTATGAGTGCCCATCAGTGCCACATATCAGTGCCACCAGCGCCTGTCAGTGCTGCTTATGAGTGCTGCCTATCAGTGCCCATCAGTGCTGCATATATGTGCCTCATAATCAGTACCCATCAGTGCCACCTTATCAGTGCCACCTCATCAGTGCCAATCTGTACTGCCTCCTCAGTGCCCGTCAGTGTAGCCTCATCAGTGCTAATAAGTGTAGCCACATTAGTGGCCGTCACTGAAGTAGAAAATGTACTTATTTACAAAATTTTGTGACAGAAAACAAAGAAAACGTTTTTTTCGGTCTTTTTTTATTTGTAGCGCAAAAAATAAAAACCGCAGAGGTGATCAAATACCACCAAAAGAAAGCTCCATTTGTAGGAACAAAATGATAAAAATTTTGTTGCATGACCGCGCAATTGTCATTCAAAATGCAACAGCACTGAAAGCTGAAAAATTGGTCTGGGCGGGAAGGGTGGTAAGTGCCTGGTATTGAAGTGGTTAAAAAAATCATCTGAAGATTATACAAAACCCCCAAACATTATATATTTTCTGAAAGCAGACACACTAGAGAATAAAATAGTGGTAATCCCAATTTTTTATGTCACATGTTATTACCGGAAAGGTCTATGAAACGTAAAATTTCAGTAAAAAACATACTAAAGTGAATTTAAGGGAACAGGAATGTAAAAAACTTCCCACATTTTTGATAAAATATAAAAGACGAGGTTGCACAGAGTAAAAATAGATACCAAATATGTCAAACCTTAAATTTGTGTGAGTCAGTGAAATGGAGACAAACTTCAGTACCCTATACTTTCTATAGGCGACACTTCAAAAGCCCCTATAGGTATCAGTTTAGTGTTACAGAGGAGGTCTTGTGCTAGAATTATTGCTCTCACTCTGGCCTGTGCGGTGATATGTAACATGTATATCGCAATTTACGTTTTCGCGCATAGGCGCCCCTGACGCATGCATTTACATTAATACATGTGTATATGTGGGGATGGGGGGCCCTCAAATTTTTTTGGGGGGGTGGGATTTTATGTGCTTGTGTGTAACTTT
>BLSH010324238.1:524055-536598 GCA_018402905.1 Glandirana rugosa | reverse complement strand
TAGTCCCTATACGTTAATCGCCTGGAGGTCGACAACGTTTTAATGTTCAGGGTAGCACCGAGACGTAGACCCACAGTACGAACACCGACAGTCTCAGAACGATACGGAGTACCCTGAACATCAAGACGTTGTAGACCTCCAGGTAATTAACGTATAGGGACCAGATGTAGTATATACACTAAAATATCGAACTAGATTTCTCCTAGAAGTGGCCCTCATTTTTTTTATTTTTATTTTCAATCGTCTTCGTTTATGACACCGACGACTGAAAATTATTTTCCTGTAACTGGACAGGTCTCCAGGTTGCGGCAGGAGTGGACCCGACCAAGAAGTTGTCGACGTCGGGTTAACGAGTGTGTGTGGGGGTCATGGCCACGGGGGGGGGGTGTACTGGGGGTGTGTGTGAGCAATTGGGCTGCAGCTGTTGAAGAACCAGCCCAGGTGAGGACGGCGTTGGACCTCTGGACAGGTCAATGTCCTTTTATTAAAAGTCAGCAGCCACAGTATTTGCTTCTGCTAACTTTTATTTTTATTTTTTTTACTCCCGGTGAAGATCCTCTTTAGATCAAGCTATAAAATCACATATATGATGTAGACCAGGGATATGCAATTAATGGACCTCCAGATGTTGCAGAACTACAAGTCCCATGAGGCATAGCAAGACTCTGACAGCCACAAGCATGACACCCAGATGCAGAGCCACGATGGGACTTGTAATTTTGCAACAGCTGGAGGTCCGCTAATTGCATATCCCTGATGTAGACCATCCTTTCTCAACCTTTTCAACACAGAGGAACCCTTGAAATAATGTTCTGATCTAAAGGAACCCCTGCTAAAAATGACTATATCCACAACTCATGATACATTAGTGTGATGGTCAGTGGGAAGAATGATCCTTACACCTGTGATCATTGGGAAGAATTACCCCCTTACTGATAGCTGAAAAGATCAATGGTGTCAGTGGGAACTTATCTGAAAGGTAGAAATTGCTCATAGCTCAAGGAACCCCCAGGAACATCTGAAGGAACCTTTGGGTTCCACGGAACCCTGGTTGAGAAACCCTGATGTAGACTGTCCAAACCAGTTTAATAATACAAATAATATATTGATACAAGCACAGTTGTATAAGCTGTCACATTGATACTGTTATCTTCATACACTAAGCCACCGATTCTCAACCACGGTTCTTTTGAACCCTAGGGATCCTCCATAGGTTGATAGGGGTTCCTTGAGCTATGGCTGACTGACCTCCAATTTGATGGTGACTGCATGCTACAAGGACCAACACCACTTGGCAAAACCAGAAGCATGCAGATGCGAAAATTTTCGTACAACCGAATTCCACGTCAGAAGTGACGCAATGTGTTGAATAGTTTTGTATGCATTTTTTCGTTTTTGAGCATGCGTAGTCGTGATCGTACGTTTTTTTCCTACGAAAACTGTACTAATGATATGAAAATTGGATTTTGAGTTGCTGCATGAAAAAAAAAATGTTCTAGTCTGCACATCCAGAATTTGTCTTACCAAAAATCAAAATTGGCTGTCGAAAAGAGCATACTAACGGTAAGAATTACGGATGATCGGCCATCGAATTAAAATTCCCGTCCGAAATTCGCATTGTGTGTATGGAGCTTTAGAGTAGCGATCTTCACACTGACCACCAATGTATGAGTCATTTGTGCCATTGACCCCCAATGAATTGCTTTTAGTAAAGGTTGCCTGAGACTTTGCTCATTTTTTTTGTCCACGAAAGTGGAAACCTAAAATAATGTTCAAATAAAAAAAAATATATATATATATAGCATATACAATTGCTACACAAGTCATTGTAATTTAATGTTATTAAAAATGACCTTTCCTTTAAGATCTGCAGCTACTGTCACTTTCAATGCAATATGGCAACTCAGAGGCGTTCTGTACACAGTTGGTGTACAGATTGCCCTCAGAAATGTCATTACCTGCTTGGGTGAAGAACTTTGCACTAAGGTACAAGTCAGGATTTAGGCATCCTCCGCAACAGAAATTACATTTTTGGTGAGATACCCCCTAAGGGCTCTTTCACACATCGCCGTTCCGCTACAATGTACAGGGGATCTGTGAGCTTTTGACAGGTACCCGCTCCCACGCTTGGTGATCTAAACATGGTGGTGCTGGGACTTGAAGACCGGCGAAGAATTGGCTCGGGTGAGGATAGCACTGGATCCCTAGACAGGTACAGTGAGGGTATTTGATCGCCTGCTGATTTGGTGCGTTTGCCCACCGACAAATAAATGATTAGTCTATAATTTTAATGGTAGGTTTATTTTAACGGTGAGAGACAGAACAACAACAAAAAAATCCAGAAAAACGCATTTCAAAAATGTTATAAATTGATTTGCATTTTAATGAGTGAAAAAAGTATTCCCCCCTTTGTAAAACATGATTTAGTACTTGGTGGCAAAATCCTTGTTGGCAATCACAGAGGTTAGACATTTCTTGTAGTTGGCCACCAGGTTTGCACACATCTCAGGAGGGATTTTGTCCCACTCCTCTTTGCAGATCCTCTCCAAGTCTTTAAGGTTTCGAGGCTGACGTTTGGTAATTCGAACCTTCAGCTCCTTCTACATATTTTCTATGAGATTAAGGTCTGGAGACTGACTAGGCCACACCAGGACCTTAATATGCTTCTTCTTGAGCCACTCCTTTGTTGCCTTGGCCACGTGTTTTGAGTCATTGTCATGCTGGAATACCCATCCACGACCCATTTTCAATGCCCTGGCTGAGGAAGGAGGTTCTCACCCAAGATTAGATGGTACATGGTTTCAATGCCCTGGCTGAGGAAGGAGGTTCTCACCAAAGATTAGATGGTACATGGCCCCGTCCATTGTCCCTTTGATGCAGTGAAGTTGTCCTGTCCCCTTAGCAGAAAAACGCCCCCCAAAGAATATTGTTTCCACCTCCATGTTTGACGGTGGGGATGGTGATCTTGATGTCATAGGCAGCATTCTTCCTCCTCCAAACACGGCGAGATGAGTCATCTGACCACAACACTTTCACCCAGTTCTCCTCTGAATCATTCAGATGTTCATTAGCAAAGTTCCGATGGGCCTGTACATGTGCTTTCTTGAGCAGAGGGATCTTGCAGGTACTGCAGGATTTTAGTCCTTCACGGTATGTTACCAATTGTTTTCTTGGTGACTATGGTCCCACCGGCCTTGAGACCATTGACAAGATTCTCCCGTGTAGTTCTGGGCTGATTTCTCATCGTTCGCATTGAAACTCCACGAGGTGAGACCTTGCATGGAGCCTCAGACCGAGGGAGATTAATAGTTATTTTGTGTTTCTTCCATTTGCGAATAATCACACCAACTGTTGTCACCCTCTCACCAAGCTGCTTGGCGATGGTCTTGTAGCCCATTCCAGCCTTATGTAAGTCTCATAGGCGTGCGCACAGGGTGTGCCAGATGTGCCTGAGCACGCCCTACGGTAATCACCCTATGTGCAGTAGCATTTCTAGGGGCAGCACCAGGTAGGTGGTTGGGGGTGCCAGTGGCCAGTGTAAACGTCCCCATTATATTAAAGGCTAGGTTCAACATTTGGAACACATTGCACCCATATTTAGGGTGTAACGTAATATGCTCCCAATCAACTGTGTCCTGCCACCTGTGTCAGCATGTGGCGTTCATGTGTGTTTGAGCTTTGTGGTGCACACCTATGGTAGGTCTAAAATCTTGTCCCTGACATTGTTGGACAGCTCTTTGCTCTTGGCCAGGGTGGAGAGATTGGAATCTGATTGATTGATTGCTTCTGTGTCTTTTATACAGGTAACTAGCTGAGATTAGGAACACTCACTTTAATGGCCCGTATACACGATCCGAAAATCGGACGACAGGTCGTCCATTTTTTTTCCATGCTAATCTCAGATCGAATTGGAAGAGTTTACTAAAGTCACGAAAATTCTCGTACGACAGAATAAAAAATCAGAAGTGATGTCATGTGTTGTAGTGTACTTGTATTGTATTTTCGGACGACAACTGCACTGATTAAACGAAAATCTTTGTGTTTGTCGAATTGAAGCTCTGTACTAACGATCCGATTATCGTAAGATCGCTCTGAAAGCGGGATTTTTCGTCCAATTTTCGGATCATGTGTACAGGCCATAGGAGAGTGCTCGTAATCTCAGCTTGTTACTTGTATAGAAGACACCTGGGAGCCAGAAATCTTGCTGATTGATAGGGGATCAAATACTTATTTCACTCATTAACCACTTGCCGACCGCCGACCGCAGTCTGACGGCGACAGAGTGGCTTGTTAACTAGTGCTGTGAGCTCGCGCGATCACTGTGTCCGGGGGCGGGCAGGGAGCGGGTAGGGCGGACACGATCGCTGCCGGCTACCTGTGATGGCCCCCCCACAGTGAGAAAACGGAGGTCCGTGTAAGTAAACAAGGATCTCCGTTCTCATAGAGGGGGAAGGGCGGTGATCACAGGCTTCCTGTATATGGAAGCCGTGATCATCCCCTTTCCCCAACAAGGGCAGCCCACACACAGTTAGAACACGCCCAGGGAACATAGTTAACCCTTAGAGCGCCCCCTGCAGTTAACCCCTTCACTGCCAATGGCATTTACACAGTAATCAGTGCATTTTTATAGCACTGATCGCTGTATAAATGCCAATGGTCCCAAAAAAGTGTCAAAATGGTCCGACATGTCCGCTGCAATATCGCCGTACCGCTAAAAATTGCAGATCGCCGCCATTACTAGTAAAAAATCAAAAATAAATAAAAACCCCAGAAATGAATTCTCATTGTCCGTAAATGCGGCAACTTTTGCGCAAACCAATCAATAAACACCAATTGCGATTTTTTTTCACCAAAAATATGAGGAAGAATATAAATCGGCCAAAACCGATGGAAAACATTTTTTTTTAGATTTTTTTTTTGGATTTGTATTTTAGCAAAAAGTAAGAAATTTGGGGGGTTTTTTGCAAAATTGTCGCTCTTCTTTTGTTTATAGCGGCGATCGGAAATGATGCAGAGGGGATCAAATACCACCAAAAGAAAGCTCTATTTGTGGGAAAAAAAGGACGCACATTTAGTTTGGGTACAACACCGCACGACCGCGCAATTGTCAGTTAAAGTGCCGTAACGCAAAAAGTGCTCTGGTCCTAAAGTGGGTAATCCTTCTGGGGCTGAAGTGGTTAAAATGCAAATCAATTTATAACTTTTTTTGAAATGCGTTTTTCTGGATATTTCTATTGTTATTCTGTCTCTCACTGTTAAAATAAACCTACCATTAAAATTCTAGACTGATCATTTTTTTGTCAGTGGGCAAACTTACAAAATCAGCAGGGGATCAAATACTTTTTTCCCTCACTGTAAATGCCCTTTTATTAAAAGTCAGCAGCTACAGTATTTGAAGCTGATGACTTCTATTTTTTTTGACTGAAGATCCTCTTTAATTTGTGCCTTTTATACAATATTTGCCTGGATTTCAGCTATTAGTATAATAATGTCCTTGGCTGCGTCATGAATATTAACTGAGCGGAGTCCCTGGATCTGTAGAAAAATGGTTAACAAAGAGACTAAACTTTGTTATGTGAAAACAAGGCCTTTTCACAAAGGCAGAATTCCCCGGTACAGCAATCTCGCACCACGTTCCCCCATCTGACAGGTGGAAAGAACCTCATCACACGAGCTTTAAGTAGGGAAGAAAAGACAACCGACAAATAAATTAAGAGTCCGCTCACATCTGTCCGCTGAGAGCACCCCCGGCTGATTTTAATTCCGTCCGCAGCGCCGAGTCAGAGATGGCGGAGGGAACTCGGGCAGGGTGAGAATGCGGTTGGCGTATGGTCCGTGAAGGATACGGGAAAATAAATAGGATCGTTTAAAGAGCTCAGGATGAGCGCAGATGAAAAGAGAAGTGTGAGGGTGGAAATTAGCGCAAGAAAATAGGTCGTGTTTGTGAGCTGCTCGCCAAAAATAAGCGGAGGCGACATTTTGTTCTATATCTCACCTCCACGGGGAGTTTCCTTTTATTCTTGTGCTGGATTGATGATCTAACATGCTACTCAGGAACAGTATGACAAGACTTAATAAAGTCTATTGAAACCCGAACAATGAACTCCGTTTATTTGTATTTGTTATATCTATTTGATAAAGGCAAAAAAAAAAAAAAACAGTTAATCCTGCTATAAATCCAGTGAGCCTGTAAGCACCTGGGCATTCTGTAGCGTAATCTCAAGCAGTGTTATCAGCTTAATCCATTTTTCTTTGTGGAATACAGAACACCGCCCCCTGTGTTTTGGAGATAAGGAGAGAAGGTGTTCTGTAGTTCTAACACACTTCCTGTCCTAGAGTGACAATGCTGCTTCTTCATAGATATGTACAGTGAACGAGCATTGTCATAAAACAGCAAGTACAGTTCGGAAAATAATTATTTGATCCCATGCAGATTTTCTAAGTTTGCCCACTTGCAAAGAAATGAAGGGTGTATAATTTTTATCCTAGGTGTATTTTAACTACTTCAATACAGGGCACTTATACACCTACCTGCCCAGAGCAATATTCAGCTTTCAGTGCTGTCACATTTTGAATGACAATTGCGCGGTCATGCGACGTTGTACCCAAATAAAATTTTTATAATTTTTTCCCCACAAATAGAGCTTTATTTTGGTGGTATTTGATCACCTCTGGGGTTTTTATTTTTTCCACTACAAATAAAAAAAAAAATTGAAAAAAAAAGTTTTTCTTCGTTTGTTACAAACCGTTGTAAATAAATATGTTTTCTCCTTCACTGATGGGCACTACTAATTGGCACTGATGAGGTGGCACTTATATGCAGCACTAATATATAGCACTGATGGGCACTGATAGGTGGCACTGATGGGCACTCATAGGTCGCACTGATGGGCACTCATAGGCGGCACTGATAGGTGGCACTGATGGACACTCATAGGTGGCACTGATAGGTGGCACTGGAGGGCAAGTATAGGTAGCACTGATGGGCGGCACTGATATATGGCACTGATAGGCAGCATTGATCAGAGGCGCTGGCAGGCAGCACTGATGGGCACAGAGTGCCATCCCTATTGGGTAATGTGTGGCATCCCAGGTGGGCACTAGTGGGCTTACCTGGTGGTCATGGGTGGGCATCCCTGGTGGCCATGGGTGGGCATCCTTGCTGGCCATGGGTGGGAATCCCTTGTGGCCATGGATGGGCATCCCTGGTGGTCCTGGGTGGGCTCCCTTGGGGGCTACCCTGATAATCAATTAGTGCAGCCCCCCCTGTCAGGAGAGCAGCTGATCAGCTCTCCTCTACTCGCGTCAGCACGAGTAGGGGAAAAGCCGACACACGGCTTTTCCTGTTTACACTGTGATCAGCTGTGATTGGACACAGCTGATCATCTGGTAAAGAGCCTCCGTCAGAGTGTGTGTCAGACTGACACACCACGCCAACAATCGCCGCGGGGGCACAATCACGGGTTATCCTGCTGCATGTCATATGACGTCCAGTCAGGATAACTGAACCACTTCCTGGCCGTCATTCTGTTATAGGCCGGGCAGGAAGTGGTTAAATGATAGAGACATAATATTAACCAAAAATCCAGAAAAGACACAGGATACAAATTTTATAAATTGAGTTGCAGTTCAGTGAGTAAAATAAGTATTTGATCCCCTGTTAACCAACAATAATTCTGGCTCCCACAGACTGGCTACAGTATGTGCTCATGTTGTACACATTCAAACCTCGCCATCATGGGCAAGACGAAAGAGCTGTCAAAGGACATCAGGGACATGACTGTAGACCTGCACAAGGCTGGAATGGGCTACAAGAGCTGGTTGCAGTCAGTTGCTAACACCTAAGAAGCACCTGCTGTGCGTTTACAACCTGACAAGATTCTGCTCTCTATAGAAAATAATAGGAGAATAAAATGCTAAGATTGCTATGTCTCTGTTGTGAACTTTGAAGATTATTTTTCACAATGCCTATAGCTACAGAGGTACAGAGGCTTGTTTTAAAGTGCTTTCTGCTTATTCAGAAACCACTTGCCGACTGCCAGACGTCCAAAGAAGTCCTTGTCTTTAAGTGGTGATATCTGAATGATGCCGGCACCTACATGCATCATTCAGATATCATTTTACTCCGCCTGCGATTCTCTGCACCATAAGAATGATTATAGCGGCAGTTCTGCCTTTTGATTGTCCTTATCGGCAACGGGAGGGGACACCCCCCCTCCCTCCGGGCCACCCGTGCCATCGGCGGCCCGGAGAACAGATCCATCACCGGTGGAAGTTGAGTGTAGAGATGACTGATGACCAGATGGTCACCAGTCATCTCTATGCGCCTCGGAGGTCCGGGCGCGACGTATGACCCTACGTCCGGGTCACGTGATGTAAACAATGCCCGTGAACTCGGTTGATTTTTTTCTGATCTCGGTCTTTCCAGCCTAGAGGAGAGATGTCCGGTCTTATTGACCCCATATCTCTCCATAAAGAGTACCTGTCATGCAATATTCCTATTAAAGGGGATATTTACATTCCTTGAAATAGGAATAAAAGTGATAAAAAAAAAATTAAAGAGAAAGTGTAAAAAGAAAAAAAAAATAATAAAAAAAAATCTAAAGCGCCCCGTCCCCGCGAGCTTGCGCACAGAAGTGATCGCACACGTAAGTAGCGGCCGCATATGTAAACGGTGTTCAAATCACACATGTGAGGTATCGCCACGTGCGTTAGAGTGTGAGCAATAATTCTAACACTAGATCTCCTCTGTACCTCTAAACATGTAACCAGTAACATTTTTTTAAAGCGTCACCTATGGAGATTTTTAAGTACCAAAGTATGGCGCCATTTCACGAGCGGGCGCAATTTTAAACGTGACATGTTAGGTATCCATTTACTCAGTGTAATATCATCTTTCACAATATACAATACAATTGGGCTAACTTTACTGGTCTGTTTTTTTTTTAATTCCTGAAACTTTTTTTTCCCAAAAAAAAAATGTGTTTGCAAAGTTTCTGCGCAAATACCGCGGGCATAAAAGGCTGCAATGAACGCCATTTTATCCCCTAATAACCCTGCTAAAAATATATATAATGTTTGGGGGTTCTGAGTAATTTTCTAGCAAAAAAATATGATTTTTACATGTAGGAGAGAAGTGTCAGAATTGGCCTGGTGGCGGAGTGGTTAATACTTTAGTGTGCATAGTGTGGGCACGAGTTCACTTTAAACCCTACAGAACCAAAGCTTCCCCCTCCCTTGGAGAACGCTGACACACAGCTATAACTACCCCACTGTGCACATATTTCATTCCAGATGCTGGCAGCCATCCCATTATATTTCAATAGGAGCCAATGATCCGGCACCCAAAACATCTCTGACCTTTTCTGATATTTCATGTTACGACGTGTCATTAGCAGCATCTGCGCTCCTTGCTGAACGGAGGTCTGCTCTTGCAAAGTTCGATAACAAACAGTAAATTTCTGAGATTATTCCAAAACACCACCATGCCTTCCAAACACCCAAATCTGATATTTAATTTTTTTGATAAATAATGCAGAGTATAACCACCCAACAGTTACTATATATTGGTTACTTCAATGGAACATATGCACACCAGCAGTGACCATTATATGAGGATCTCTGACCTCCTACTGAATTTTAAAGGCTATGTTCACATTTCATAAATCTGCATTATGAAGGTATTTGCAGGTAAAACATGTGCATTTATTATTTTTTAAAAGAGACTCATTGTGGGTGCAATATCAGGGTTCTACACACTCTGCCAACAACTCTGTTGCCCCTAGCTCTGTACAGGCTTTCATTTTCAGAGTTGTAAGCAATGTGAATGAACAACAAGCTTGCTGATCAGCGCACCCGCAGTTCATTTAAACTACATATACATCTGCCATGGTGGCGTACAGGACTTGTAGTTTCACAGATTCCTGTACATGATTGCTGCTACTGTGTGGGTGGACAGAGTCTCTCACAGTCACGCTGCTTTCAAAATCTGACAGTGGGTGTGGGGAGAAGAACCCCTGTCTGCTGTCACATTGATTGGAGGCAGTGAGGGTGTGAGGAGCAGAACAAGAACATGTTACATGCTACACCGTAAATATGGGTGTGTGTAACATGTTCTAAAAACGTATCCTTTATGGCTGGTTCACACTGGTGCAATGAGAGAACCCAGCGAATCCACTGTGGGTTCCCGTATCGCACCCGACTCGCAGGCAGTTCACACTGCTATATGCGAACTGTGGGGAGTGTTAAGCTAATGACACTCCCAAATCAGTTCACATATCGCACTGCGAACAGCAAACTCGGACAGGAATCCGATTGCATGGTGTGAACATCCATGTGATCCGATTCTGCTGCGGACCAAAAAAAGGGTATTGTGCGAGTTTGGTCTGAATGCGATGCAAATTCAGCCATACAATCTGTATGGCTGAATTTGCATCGCACAGAGATCGCATGTGATTCACACTGCACTGTGGCGCGAATCACATCTGATCTCCGGGATCGCAGCAGTGTGAACCGGGCCTTAAAATTGAACTACAGGCAAACAACTAAATAAACAGAAATAAGCATATATACAGTAGGATTTGTTTTACTTGCCAAAGGATTTGTATTTCTGTCCATCCAGTACTGAGATCTAACAGGACAGGAGACCCGATTTTTCTTTGCTGCAATTAGGTAACACTAAGGGGTCTATGTATAAAAAAAAGCTGAAATAATGCGGCTATAGTGTGTTTTCTTTTTCTGTTTGAGATATATAAAATAAAATTCAAGGTAAAAAAAAAGGGCGGTATGCATCGGCGTTAGTGACCGTTAGTGACCGTCGGCGTCAATAGGCGTTTCTTAAAAAAAAATCATCCCTCTGCTATTTTTCAACCTAAAAACGTTGGCGTCTAAAAACGCCGGTACAATATTAGTTGGCGTTTGTTGGCGTTTTGTGGCGTCGGCGTCAAAAAATGCCAAAACGTTACAGCCTCAGAACGCGCTGGCCATGGGTTCTAGTTTCAGCTCACTAACGCCGACGCCATCTAAAGCTCAAAAACGTCGGCGTTGTTATAGGGCCTTTGACTAACATGGAGAGCTGCAAAAAACACCAGAAAACGCCGGCGTCAAAAAACGTCCATGTGTTTGAGGCCTAATAGTTAAGAAAGTACACATATATATTGGGGAAGAATCCCCATATGCAAAAAATTGGACTTTCCGGGCACACACGAGACTAATCAATTAGTATTCAATAAAATTAATCATTTATTATATAAGGTTAAAATTGGTCACAGGAACAATAAAATCAAAGGAAGAGTATAACATATGAGGTGCCCATATGCGTACTTTCCTATGTTTTATACATAGACCTCTCAGTTTTGTCCTTCCCCCACCCTATGGCTTGACAGTAATAGCTCATCTATCACTCTGCTCTCCTTTGCTATCTGCATATCTCTTGTCTGCATATGAGCACTGCAAAAAACTGATTGGCTTCTTCTGCTGCTCCCTCTCCCAGCCTGAGCTCTGCTGTACAGGCGACTGCATGACACCGATACCAATTTAATTTTAGCCACTTACACCCACTGGCTCCAGTGGTTTGGTCTGTACTGACGTAAGGGTTGGAGGCAGGAACCACAGACCAAAGCAGGGAGGTCAGGAATCTGACAATCCCGGAAATATGTAGTGCTAACCCCCGAAGGAGTCGCTTGATGTGTTAGGTCCCTTGTTCTTGTGCCCACAACTCTGCAAACAGCACCACACACATGCCACACCTGGCTGGGCAGAGAATGTTTTCTGCAGATATCTGTATATACACCCTGATGGCTCAAGGTGCATAGACACCAGGAATGACACAGCAATTGACTAAGTAATAGCAAGAAGTATAATGTAACAAGGTAAAAAAGAAGCAATATACTGTAAGGAAATTATACTGCAATCATTAAACAATAGGAAGTAATATGCTGCAGAAACAATAATTGTTATAAAACAATATCATCCATCAACAACAATAAAATCCATCACTTCCCTTAGTAAAAGCACCTAACACATTACACGTAAACACTGGCTAGGCGCACTGTTAACCCTTTGATCACCATAGATGTTTAACCCCTTCCCAGCCAGTTTCATTAGTACAGTGACAGTGCACATTTATTTTTTAGCACTGATCACTATATTAGTGTCAATGATTCCCACAAAGTGTCAGTGTCCGATTGTTCGCCCCAATATTACAGTCCTGCTATAAGTCACTGATCACCTCCATTACAAATAGAAAAAAATAAATAAATAAACATTCCAGTATATACTGTATCTCACAAAAGTGAGTGCACCCCTCACATTTTTGTAAATATTTTATTCTATCTTTTCATGTGACAACACTGAAGAAATGACACTTTGCTACAATGTAAAGTAGTGAATGTACAGCTTGTATAACAGTGTAAATTTGCTGTCCCCTCAAAATAACTCAACACACAGCCATTAATGTCTAAACCACTGGCAGCAAAATTAGTAATTACCGACACACAACTCAATAAAACTCCCCTGTCGTTTAAATGTGACAATATGTTCGAC
>BLSH010324238.1:490603-501929 GCA_018402905.1 Glandirana rugosa | reverse complement strand
TTCCTCCTATAACATTCTAAGTAAAGACTTCATAATAAAAAGGTGGCTAACGACTATCCTATTCACAATCCGTAAACGACTAGAATCTCTTAGAAATTCCTCACACCTCTTATCCCGCGAGACCTACTGTCCCCCTGAAATTGTTTGTTATGTACTGACGGAGAACTTTACACTAATTACGTGCTGTCGTCGTGAAGTCTTCTCCCTTCGTGTGAGATATCCTTTTTGATTCGTCTCTTATTCCGCGAAGATTCACGTCATGATTTTGTGAAATTACTGTTCCTTCCCAATTTTGATCACAACTCGCTAACCCGAACGATTTTTGAAATGTCCGGGTCCGGGTCCGTGCCACGGACACCCAAAAGTTCGGTACGGACCCGAACGTTACAGTCCGGGTTCGCTCAACACTAGTTTTAACCCTTCCTTGTCATTAAAGTGTTTTAGTACTGCACTTAGAAGCGCCTTATTCTCTGCTTAGTTTTTCCTATAGAGTGTGCTTCCCTCTTCTGAAGTGCTGCTGTCGTGCATTAATCACATTTCAAGAGGCAGTCATGTATTGTTTGTTAAAGTCCCCCTGTCATCCAGAGCGCCCTATTCTCCACACTCCTTAAAGATTCTCTAAGATCAGCAAATGCCTAACACTTATCCTATCAGCAATCGGTGGAAAAATAATACTTCAGAAATGAATCTTACAATATCCTCCTTCTCTACACCAATTTAAGAGTGAATAGAGACCACATTTATCAGAGGTCATCCGCTTTTTTACAACCTCCCTGGTCAATAGATCGTAGCTTTATAAATATGTAGGAGTACATCGGGCAAAGATCCAACTAAAAGCAGCCAAGTTGCTGTACAGAAATACAAAGAGAGCGAGGTGCACAGATTGGCCTACAATATAGAAAAAGAGTTCTCTGACCTTTGAACTTGTGAAAGACGGCCCACAGCTCAGCGATGTCCGTGGCAAAGGTGATGTCCGTGTCTAGGACAATGACCCGCTCCAGGCTGGCCGGAAGAGTCTTGGTAAGCACCAGCTTCATGAGCCCGTATATTCCTGAGTAATGTTTGTTCGGAATCCATGACACCTCGGACTGCAGGGAGGAGAAAGATCATAAAGAAGAGTTTAAACAAAACAAGCGATAGAGAGACTCGTCATAGAGACATATGAACCAAACAAATACCAGGTTGATGACACTCCAACTTCTTATTGAAAATGTGTTTATTCCATAAAACCAGGGTATAGCAGGCAAATGGAATCTGTAGCATTTTTCACATTTATCGACACTCAATGCTGTGATATCCTGAGATGTCAGACACCATTTTAATCAGCAGTAAACCTCCTTTCGGAGACTACGGCCCATTTTACAAGGACCATGTCTATTCTGATCTGCAAGGGATCCGTGAACAGATTCCCTGCTGAATCTGAGCTGAGGCCGTGTTCACATATGTGCGGCCATAGTTTGCAGCCCAGGGTCCAGTGGTTTCTGTTCACTGGTTCAGGTGAGAATTTTTGGCTGAATTCACACCTGACCCGGGCCAAACATGCACAGGACACTTTTGGAAACTGCGGCCGCCCCGGACATGTGTGAACCGGCTGTATTGAGACATTCACATGTCCTGCAAACTGGATGCGGTTAAAACATTAAGGCCCCTTTCGCACTGACGGAGTCCACCAGTGGATCTCTCCGCTGATCCCCGCTGAGCAGGCAGATGACAGGTCCGTGTGTGCTCCGCTAATGCAGAGTGAACACAGACACAGCCGCTGTTCTCTATGGGCTGTCAAATGGAAATGGACCACCTGTCTGTTTTATTCCGACTGTCATACAATCTGATGCACCAGATGGAGGGGGAGTGGATCCTCATCTATTGTTTTTAGAGGACAGGGTCGGATCGGATGTCTGCAGGTGTCAACAGTTTACATCGGACTACCTCAGGTCCGTCACATATAGGCCTAAAAAATAGAGGTAATCGATTGTATACATCCTTTTACATCTGCCTGCCCATAGACTTTCATAAAGCTTCTGCTCAGACCGTCTGGTGGATCTGAGCTGAAAGGCTATGTGAAAGGACCCTGAAAGCTGTCATCAATCAGTATACTATGATTCAATAACAATATTACGCATAAAAACAAACTTCAAAAACAATGTACCAATTTTTCTAGTAGATCTGAGAACAAACAAAACTTACACATAACATAAGGTATCAAGCATAAAATAGCATGCAGAAAGATCATTTAACTTTTTGCATGGCACTTCATACTTGATACATTATGTTGAAAACTGTAAATTGTGTTGGTCTTCAGATCTACTTGTTAAATTGATACATTGTTGGAGTTTGTTTACACTATTGTTGCCCTGCATTGTCCAAGGTGAACCGCTTTTCAGAGGGTGTTTGACAGGCGGTGAGGAGGCGTTATAATGCTTCCTCACTGCCTGTTTTAAACCCTGAAAGCTTGCGCGGCCACAAAGCAGGTAGTTGTATGGCATGGCCACATTCACTTAATGAGTGGGCTGTACTGCTCCACTAAACGCAACAGAGAATGGTTTTGGCTGAGGCATGTGTATACTCCCATCTGCTGCCTTTGCAGCTTAAGGGAGAGCTCAACTGCACCCCCCCCCCCCAACCACAAGTGTAAATGAGCCCTAAGGCTAGGTTACCACAAAGTTCTGAAAAGCAATTTATAATGGGGTTAATGCACCAGTGGCGGCTGGTGAAATTTTAGGTTGGGAGGGCACCAGACCCCGCCCTTCCTTTTTGACCCCTCCCACTTCTCATAAGCCCCACCCCTTGTAGTTTCCACCCCTTGTGTCAGGAGTATACAGCCCAGCATCACCAGATAGGGTATACAGCATCACCAGATAGCAGTATACAGACTCACCATATAGCAGTATACAAAGCCCCAGATAGGGTATAAAGAGCACCAGATATGGCATACAGAGCACCAGATAGGGCATACAGGGCACCAGATAGGGTATACAGGATCCCAGATAGGGCATACAGAGCACCAGATAGGGCATACAGGGCATCAGATGGGGCATACAGGGCATCAGATAGGGCATATGGAGCATCAGATAGGGCATACAGAGCATCAGGTAGGGCATACAGGGCATCCGATAGGGCATACAGAGCATCAGATAGAGCATACAGGGCATCAGATAGAGGCATACAATATAATCGGAGGATGAAGGCGTCGCCGGAGGGAGAAGAAATCGGAAGGAGAAGAGACGCCGGAGCTGCTTTAATAAATTACTTTGTCAAAAACCTGTGTACTGTTTTTATTTTTGACACTTTTTTAGGTGGATGGGTAGGGGTACAATGTATTTTAGAAGAGGAGAATTAAAGGAAGGAGTACAGTCCTCCAGCAATGCGTATTTTAGAAGAGGAGAATTAGAGGGAGGAGCAGAGTCCTTCAGCAATGCAGAGTATTTTAGAAGAGGAGAATTAGAGAAAGGAGCAGAGTCCTCCAGCAGTGCAGAGTATTTTAGAAGAGGAGAATTAGAGGAAGGAGTACAGTCCTCCAGCAATGCAGAGTATTTTAGAAGAGGAGAATTAGAGGAAGGAGTACAGTCCTCCAGCAGTGCAGAACATTTTAGAAGAGAAGAATTAGAGGGAGGAGCAGATTCTTCCAGCAGTGCAGAGTATTTTATATGAAGAGAATTGGAGGGAGGAGCAAATTCCACCAGTAGTGCAGAGTATTTTATATGAAGAGAATTGGAGGGAGGAGCAAATTCCTCCAGCAGTGCAGAGTATTCTATACGAGGAGAATTGGAGGGAGGAGCAGATTCCTCCAGTAGTACAGAGTATTTTATACAAGGAGAATTGGAGGGAGGAGCAGATTCCTCCAGCAGTACAGAGTATTTTATACAGGGAGAATTGGAGGGAGGAGCAGATTCCTCCAGCAGTGCAGAGTATTTTATACAGGGAGAATTGGAGGGAGGAGCAGATTCCTCCAGTAGTGCAGGGTATTTTATATGAGGGGAATTAGAGGGAGGAGCAGATTCCTCCAGTAGTGCAGAGTATTTTATACGAGGAGAATTGGAGGGAGGAGCAGATTCCTCCAGCAGTGCAGAGTATTTAATACGAGGAGAATTGGAGGGAGGAGCAGATTCCTCCAGCAGTGCAGAGTATTTTATACGAGGGGAATTAGAGGGAGGAGCAGATTCCTCCAGCAGTGCAGAGTATTTTATACAGGGAGAATTGGAGGGAGGAGCAGATTCCTCCAGTAGTGCAGGGTATTTTATATGAGGGGAATTAGAGGGAGGAGCAGATTCCTCCAGTAGTGCAGAGTATTTTATACGAGGAGAATTAGAGGTAGGAGCAGATTCCTCCAGCAGTGCAGGGTATTTTATATGAGGGGAATTAGAGGGAGGAGCAGGTTCCTCCAGTAGTGCAGGGTATTTTATATGAGGGGAATTAGAGGGAGGAGCAGATTCCTCCAGTAGTGCAGAGTATTTTATACGAGGAGAATTAGAGGTAGGAGCAGATTCCTCCAGTAGTGCAGGGTATTTTATACTAGGAGAATTAGAGGGAGGAGCAGATTCCTCCAGCAGTGCAAAGTATTTTATACGAGGAGAATTGGAGGGAGGAGCAGATTCTTCCAGCAGTGCAGAGTATTCTATATGAGGAGAATTGGAGGGAGGAGCAGATTCCTCCAGTAGTGCAGGGTATTTTATACTAGGAGAATTGGAGGGAGGAGCAGATTCCTCCAGCAGTGCAGAGTTTTTTTTTATACCAGGAGAATTGGAGGGAGGAGCAGATTCCACCAGTAGTGTAGAGTATTTTATATGAGGAGAATTGGAGGGAGGAGCAGATTCCACCAGTAGTGCAGAGTATTTTATACAAGGAGAATTGGACGGAAGAGCAGAGTCCTCCAGGCAGTGCAGAGTATTTTATACAAGGAGAATTGGAGGGAGGAGCAGATTCCTCCAGTAGTGCAGAGTATTTTATACAAGGAGAATTGGAGGGAAGAGCAGAGTCCTCCAGCAGTGCAGAGTATTTTATACGAGGAGAATTGGAGGGAGGAGCAGATTCCTCCAGTAGTGCAGAGTATTTTATACAAGGAGAATTGGAGGGAATAGCAGAGTCCTCCAGCAGTGCAGAGTATTTTATATGAGGAGAATTGGAGGGAGGAGCAGATTCCTCCAGTAGTGCAGAGTATTTTATATGAGGAGAATTGGAGGGAGGAGCAGATTCCTCCAGTAGTGCAGAGTATTTTATACAAGGAGAATTGGAGGGAAGAGCAGAGTCCTCCAGCAGTGCAGAGTATTTTATACGAGGAGAATTGGAGGGAGGAGCAGATTCCTCCAGTAGTGCAGAGTATTTTATATGAGGAGAATTGGAGGGAGGAGCAGATTCCACCAGTAGTGCAGAGTATTTTATACAAGGAGAATTGGAGGGAGGAGCAGATTCTTCCAGCAGTGCAGAGTATTCTATACGAGGAGAATTAGAGGTAGGAGCAGATTCCTCCAGTAGTGCAGGGTATTTTATACTAGGAGAATTGGAGGGAGGAGCAGATTCCTCCAGCAGTGCAGAGTTTTTTCTTATACCAGGAGAATTGGAGGGAGGAGCAGATTCCACCAGTAGTGTAGAGTATTTTATATGAGGAGAATTGGAGGGAGGAGCAGATTCCACCAGTAGTGCAGAGTATTTTATATGAGGAGAATTGGAGGGAGGAGCAGATTCCTCCAGTAGTGCAGAGTATTTTATATGAGGAGAATTGGAGGGAGGAGCAGATTCCTCCAGTAGTGCAGAGTATTTTATACAAGGAGAATTGGAGGGAGGAGCAGATTCCTCCAGCAGTGCAGGGTATTCTATACGAGGAGAATTAGAGGTAGGAGCAGATTCCTCCAGTAGTGCAGGGTATTTTATACTAGGAGAATTGGAGGGAGGAGCAGATTCCTCCAGCAGTGCAGAGTTTTTTCTTATACCAGGAGAATTGGAGGGAGGAGCAGATTCCACCAGTAGTGTAGAGTATTTTATATGAGGAGAATTGGAGGGAGGAGCAGATTCCACCAGTAGTGCAGAGTATTTTATATGAGGAGAATTGGAGGGAGGAGCAGATTCCTCCAGTAGTGCAGAGTATTTTATATGAGGAGAATTGGAGGGAAGAGCAGAGTCCTCCAGCAGTGCAGAATATTCTAGAAAAGGAGAATTAAATGGAGGAGCAGAGTTCTTCAGCAGTGCAGAATATTCTAGAAGAGGAGAATTAAAGGAAGGAGCAGAGTCCTCCAGCCGTGCAGAGTATTTTAAGATAGGAAAAATAGTGGAAGGAGCAGAATCTTTGAGCAGTGCAGAGTATTTTATGAGAGGAAAATTGGTTGAAGGAGCAGAGTCCTCCAGCAGTGCAGATTATCAAAAACCCAATGACATTCTTGCTTTATGACTTCACCTTTTGGGTGTGGAAAATCAGAGGAAGGAGCAGAGTCCTCCAGTAGTGCAGAGTATTACACTATATGAGTTGTATGCTGGAAGAAGCGGAGTCTTCCAGCAGTGCACGGTATTTTGGGTGTGGAAAATCAGAGGAAGGAGCAGAGTCCTCCAGCAGTGCAGAGTATTTTGGGTGTGGAAAATCGGAGGAAGGAGCAGAGTCCTCCAGTAATGCAGAGTATTACACTATATGAGTTGTATGCTGGAAGAAGCGGAGTCCTCCAGCAGTACTGAAGAGTGATAAAAGCCTCCTTTACAACCATCTTGAGATGATCATGGCACAAAATGCACCTCAATATGAAACAAAGCTAATCCATCATCTTCTGTAAAGTAATAATAAATTTGTTACTGGTCACCTAATAATGGTGCTCCAAAGGCGTACAGTACATAAGACGACGGACACTTCAAACAGAAGGAAATGGCTCTAAACCCAGCAGAGAGTAAATAATCAAGATCTAGGGATGGCTTCAACACAAGCAGCAGGATCATAAATATATATTACATTCACATCAAGCGAAACATTATCATATTATCCCCTCGACAGCGGCCAGTGATGGAAATACCGCGCCAGTCTCCCTCTGAAATGGAACCAAATAGCAAAATAATGATATTTCACATCAAGCTGAAATAATATTTTATTTTATCCCCCCGTTCCCCCGGTGCTCTGGCTATATGCGGCTGTTTCCTCTGGGGTGTTTATATAGATATTATAATATAGTGAATGGTCCATCTTACACCGTTGGTGTGAAAATACAGAAAGTGGGCAGCGGGGGTGGGGCAGTGAATACTGCTGCATTGGCTGGCAGATCTGGTAACGACAAACTCTGGGCTATTTGAAGCTTATTGAAGTGATTTATAATCTAAATGTCAATATAATTTCATTGTTCATTTTGCAGTTTGCTTCCAAAGGATGTAGTGCTGAGCAAAAGCGAGGGTGGTGTCATAAATTATCAAAAACCCAATGACATTCTTGCTTTATGGCTTCACCTTTTGTAATTTATCCCAAATACACAAATAAAAACATACACTGTTAAATAACTCTAAAGTAGACCTTTTAGTACAAATCTGCGTGAACAAACTCCTCGGACACCAAAATATACGTTTTTCTTTTTTTTTTGCAAAAAAGAAAGCTCAACTTTAATTAACCAAGTGTTACAAAACCCCTAACAGTAAAATCATATGCAGTATATGCAGTAAAGCATGCTTGTTATACTCGCTGTGGAACCTAAGGGGTTAATCCTGCGCATTGTGTAAAAAGGCTATTTGGTCCTGTCTTCTCTGATCCTCCGCTTCTTTAACTGTCTCCAACCCATTTTCTGATAGTGCCCTTGGGGGCACTCTGCACATGCTCAGTTTGGTGTGTATTGCTAGAGAGTATTTGTTTTCTTAGGATGGTGCATGTGATCAGCACAGAGCCAATCAGCACTGTCCAGACAGAGGGTCAGGGGTCCTGCAGCCTCATTGGACAGTCATGGGAGAATGAAAACACCTCCTACAATCTTTAACCAGGCACTTATAGAAGTCACAAGGCTGCTATGTACTGCTGATGAGAAAAGGTATTTAGCAGTTTATATTTACTAAAATAATTGCATTTCCATGTTCTGTGTACTGTGGGAGACCAGATATAGTGAATGCAGGGTCCTTAGTCTCCTTTCCATAGTGACCAGACTACAACATTATAACTTCCTTGCAAGTTACAAGGTGAGACGCTACAGCAGGAGCTGATCTGTGTCAGACATTTATGAAAACAGCCAAGAACTGCACAAGCATCAAGAATTTCATTGTATATGTCCTCTTTGAGCCAGCAGCCCTGTCCAGGGAGAGGATGCTGACTCTGGATGATGGCTTTGTCCTTCTAGAGAGAAAAGCAAATGAAGCCCTTGTCAGGGTGAGTGCTGTGCTCTCTGAGGGGTTATAAATACCTGGAAATCTTGCACTGCCACATTATTTTGAGTACTGCGCTTAACCACTTAAATACCAGGCACTTACCCCCCTTCCCGCCCAGACCAATTTTCAGCTTTCAGTGCTCTCACATTTAGAATGACAATTGCGCAGTCATGCGACGCTGTACCCAAACAAAATTTTGTTCCCACAAATAGAGCTTTTGGTGGTAATTGATCACCTCTGGGGTTTTTATTTTTTGCGCTACAAATAAAAACAAACCGAAAATGTTGAAAAAAAAAAGTTTTTCTTTGTTTCTGTCACAAAACTTTGTAAATAAGTACATTTTCTCCCTCACTGACGGGCACTGATGAGGCTACACTGACGGGCACTGATGAGGCAGTACTGATTGGCACTGATGAGGTGGCACTGATGGTGAAGCATATATATGCAGCACTGATAGGCGGCACTGATAAGCAGCACTGATGGGCGCTCATAGGTGGCAATGATGGGCACTCATAGGCGGCACTGGTGGGCACTGATAGGACAAGACCATACAGTGGTTTAACAGGACAGGTTCCACTCAGAAGAGGCCTAACCATGGTCGACCAAAGTAGTTGAGTGCACGTGCTCAGCATCATATCCAGAGGTTGTCTTTGGGAAATAGATGTATGAGTGCTGCCAGCATTGCTGCAGAGGTTGAAGGGGTGTAGGGTTAGCCTGTCACTGCACAGACCATACACCGCACACTGCATCAAATTAGTCTGCATGCCCGTCATCCCGGAAGGAAGCCTCTTCTAAAGATGATGCACAAGAAAGCCCGCAAACCATTTGCTGAAGACAAGCAGACTAAGGACATGGATTACTGGAACCATGTCCTGTGGTCTGATGAACCCAAGATAAACTTATTTGGTTCAGATGGTGTCAAGCATGTGTGATGGCAACCAGGTAAGGAGTACAAAGACAAGTGTGTCTTGCCTACAGTCAAGCATGGTGGTGGAAGTGTCATGGTCTGGGGCTGCACGAGTGCTGCCGGCACTGGGGAGCTACAGTCATTGAGGGAACCATGAATGCCAACATGTACTGTGACATACTGAAGCAGAGCATGATCCCCTCCCTTTGGAGACTGGGCCGCAGGGCAGTATTCCAACATGATAATGACCCCAAACACACCTCCAAGACGACCACTGCCTTGCTAAAGAAGCTGAGGGTAAAGGTGATGGACTGGCCAAGCATGTTTCCAGACCTAAATCCTATTGAGCATCTGTGGGGCATCCTCAAACGAAGGGTGGAGGAGAGCAAGGTCTCTAACATCCACCAGCTCCGTTATGTCATCATGGAGGAGTGGAAGAGGACTCCGGTGGCAACCTGTGAAGCTCTGGTGAACTTCATGCCCCAGAGGGTTAAGGCACTGCTGGAAAATCATCACATCACATCACACAAAATATTGACAATTTGGGCCCAATTTGGACTTTTTTACTTAGGGGTGTACTCACTTTTGTTGTCAGCGGTTTAGACATTAATGGCTGTGTGTTGAGTTATTTTGAGGGGACAGCAAATTTACACTGTTATACAAGCTGTGCACTCACTACTTTACATTGTAGCAAAGTGTCATTTCTTCAGTGTTGTCACATGAAAAGATACAATAAAATATTAACAAAAATGTGAGGGGTGTACTCACTTTTTTGAGATACTGTATATATAAAGTTTTTTTCTGTCCCAAATATTCTGCTGGAGAGCCTAGCAGAAGCTCACTGGGCTAGTTCAGCGCTGGCTACAGTCACCCTTTTAATACTGCAACTGCCTCTCAGTGACATGGAATCCCATCACCACCAGAGGCATTTTGCCTTCACAGCCGGTTCCTTGGCCCGTCTCAAAGTTTTTTTAAACCTCTCGTAAAGCATATATGAAAATACTGCTGAAAACAACATTGGTATCTTTGATTAAGGATTTAATAACATTTATTGAACATTTCCAACTTGAGCTTTCTTTTGGGGAACAGTTAAATTGGTGGGTTTAGTTCCACTTTAAAGATAAAGATGTTCTTCAATTGTAACTGTTGTGTTTAATTGTGCAGTTAACTGCACTGTCACTGCATCTGACATATTCCATCTGTCAAATGACAGCAATTAAATGACAAAAGTTCATGCTACACCTGCAATGCCCAGCAGAGGGCAGCACCCCAAAATCAAGGCATACATACAGGGCACTATATGTAAGCAATTTGTGGTTCTGGTGGTCAAAAGGAACCAAAACTTTTTAATAACCTCCGGCCAACCATGTATCCAGAACTGGTTTAGGGTACAGAGATGGTCCAATATAACAGAGACAATGATTCTAAATGCCATATTTCTGTTTCAGATTTATTGGCTATCATCAGGGCAAAGTATGGAAGTCAAGGCTTCTGTTGAGTAGGGCTCGGGGGCCACAAAGGAAAAAAATGGTCAGAGGTCATTAAGGTAGGACTCAAAGAATTTTAAAAATGTTAAAATCTAGACACTAGCTGTATACACGGCATAGTTCACCTTTGTGAACATGGTTTATTGTACACCCTCGTAACTGCGGATGTCACATCCCTTTATACAGTTATTCCCCATAATTTGGGTCTTTTTGCTGTTAATTACTACCTTAGTAAGAATTCTGAACTGTCCCCTAGCCAGGTGGCATTCATCATGGAGTTGTTAGAGTTCGCAGCAACTCACAACTACTTCTGGTTTGACCAGAAGTATTACAGTCAGATCAGGGGTGTCGCTATGGGGGCCAAATATGCCCCTAGTTTGGCTAACCTGTTCATGGCCCTCTGGGAGGAGGAGGTCATCTATGCCCAGAGGAGGCCGGAGCTTATCCTCTGGGCAAGATATATTGATGACGTCCTCCTCCTATGGGAGGGCGATCGGGTTAGTCTAGACACCTTTTTTGAGTCCCTCAATAACAACGAGAGGGGTATTGAATTGAAGTATGAGGCCCATTCTGAGAAGATCAGCTTTCTTGACCTCAATATAGAGGTAAAGAATGGGCAATT
>BLSH010324238.1:474671-484748 GCA_018402905.1 Glandirana rugosa | reverse complement strand
ACCCTTACCCTGGCACAAAGTATAATATGGGATTTATACCCACATGTTATTGTCATTATCTCGGCGCGAATTTCTTTCAGGAGGTTATAGAGCCTACAAGTTTTAACAAGTTTTTTGTGGGGCACGAGTCGTGTGGTATTCACTTAGGTGGTGGCATATAACCCCCCCGAATGGTCTGAGTCGACCCTCGGGTCGAACATTAACATCAGTCCAGAGTGAGAGAGGAGGTGACTTAGGAGTGTCTCTGTCGTGACCGGTCTGTCCCCTCTTTAGGGTCGTTGGAAAGTGGTGCCCCGTCTAATTGAGTGTCCGTCCATAGGGTACGTGTACAGGCTCGTGGTTCCCTCTACGGTGGTGGATTCACTTATGGTGTGCTGAGCACGGGGTGTTTTTTGAACAATTTTGAACATCCGAGATATTGGAGGACTTTCTTTAAGCGCGGCTCTATTACTGTTATTGTACACCCATATTTAGGGTATAATATGAAACACGGTCCCATTCCCAAACCCCCACCATCAAACTGCCCCCCCCTTACTTGAATCATGGGTTACTTTTCCCAGTATCCTTCTGATTTTCTTTAAATTTGATGTGGCTATTCATGGCTCCGCCCACATAGCCACATATTCCATTCAAAGGGATCTGTGAATGGGAGGACTACAAGTCTCATCTGCCACTGAGGCAGAGGAACTCACAGATCTCAATGGAGCACAAGTGAGGTGAAATCCCCGCATTATTCACTTCCTCCAGCCCATAATGGTGGATTGTCTCTTCTATTTCTGTATGCAGATGATGGCACTGTAATTATTTTAATTTAAAAAAATCTAAGTACCTTTTTCTTAATTGATATACAGCTGTCACATGACCCAGATCTTTCCCAGCATGTCTGCAGGGAAACATAAGCAGGAGGAGCTTCTAGTCCTCTGCTACTGGTCACATGTTCAAAATAAAAAAACACCCTTTGGAATACAGAATAAAAATAAAAAAATAATATCAATAAACTGTTTTAGATTGGCATACAAATATACATGTGAAATGAAATCTTTATTATTTTGTGGAATTAACATGATGTGGGCAGATTTCTGACAGTCACAGGCTGTGTCACGCCCCTCCAGCCTGTGCCTTAGAATAAGAGGGAGGTGAAGCCTCCATCAATCTACATGTAGTATCCTGCCCCCATTGGGTTTAGCTAGTTAGTGGGCATGGAGAAAGAGGCAGGAAGTGAGCTGCCATTTACCACTGTGTATACTCCCCCATATGTAACTCTATAGTCACATGGACTGCTCAGATGCGATAGGTAACTCAATGAAAACTGAGCATGTGCAGAGTTGCCACCACAACTGCAAAATCCCTAGCTGAACTGGGGACATGAACAGAAGGTGGAGATAGAGAGAAGCAGGATTAACATTTTTTTTTTTGCAGAATACAGAATACGAATCTCATGACAGACACGGATAAGAAATCTAAATCTTACAATTGACATGAAACAGGAAATGGGGGGGAAATCTTCCATTGGAGAACCTGTTCTAGTGAAAACGGAAAAGAGATTTCCCCTCACTTCCAGCCACCACCTGTTTGTTTTTTGGCTTAGATCCCCTTTACATTTCCAGATACAGTGCCTTGAAAAAGTATTCATACCCCTTGAAATTTTCCACGTTTCAAGGGGTATAAATGTTCCACAAAGTGGCACATAATTGTCAAGTGGAAGGAAAATAATAAATGGTTTTCAAAATTTTTTACAAATAAATATGTGAAAAGTGTGGAGTGCATATGTATTTGGTCCCTTTACCCAGATACCCCTAGCTAAAATCTAGTGGAACCAATTGCCTTCAGAAGTCTCCTAATTAGTAAATAGAATCCACCTCTGTGTAATTTAATCTCAGTATAAATACAGCTGTTCTGTGAAGCCCTCAGAGGCTTGTTAGAGAACCTTAGTGAACAAACAGCATCATAAAGGCCAAGGAACACAGCAGACATGTCAGAGATAAAGTTGTGGAGAAGTTTAAAGCAAGGTTAGGTTATGAAAAAATATCCCAAAGTTTGAACATCTCACAGGGCACTGTACAATCCATCATTCAAAAATGGAAAGAGTATGGCATAACTGCAAACCAAGACATTGCCGTCCACCTAAACCGACAGGCCGGCAAGGAGAGCATTATTTAGAAAAGCAGCCAAGAGGCCCATGGTATCGCTGGAAGAGCTGCAGAGATCCACAGCTCAGGTGGGAGTTTCTGTCCACAGGACAACTATTAGTCCTGCACTCCACAAATCTGGCCTTTATGGAAGAGTGTCAAGAAGAAAGCCATTGCTGAAAGAAAGCAATAAGAAGTCCCATTTGCAGTTTGGGAGAAGCCATGTGGGGGACACAGCAAACATGTGGAAGAAGGTGCTCTGGTCAGATGAGACCAAAATTGAAGTTTTTGGCCTAAAAGTAAAACGCTATGTGCGGTGGAAAACTAACACTGCACATCACCCTGAACACGCCATCCCCACCGTGAAACATGGTGGTGGCAGCATCATGTTGTGGGGATGCTTCTCTTCAGCAGGGATAGGGAAGCTGGTGAGAGTTGATGGCAAGATGAATGGAGCCAAATACGGGGCAATCTTAGAAGAAATCCTGTCCGCAAAAGACTTGAGACTGGGATGAAGGTTTACCTTCCAGCAGGGCAACGACCCTAAACATACAGAGAGAACTACAATGGAATGGTTTAGATCAACGCATATTTATGTGTTAGAATGGCCCAGTCAAACTCCAGACCTAGATCCAATTGAGAATCTGAGGCAAGATGATAGAGACATCCCCAACCCAGATAACAATGATAGCTTGCCACACTTGTGTGGCAGTGTTGAATTGTAAGTCTTATTAACTTGCTGCACATTTTCACTGGCATGTTGTACACTTGAAGCACAAGTTCTAGTTGACACTTTTCCAATTTTTAGCAAATTTGTGTGGCAAGTCTCTAGCAAGAGCAAAGTTGCAGTGGTGAGTCTACAGCAAGAGCTCTGCAAGACTACAACATGAAAATTCAGTCACAGTGACCCCTGTGGTGGGATGACTATTGCACAAAATAACTCAACCAGAACTTGTAGCAGACTTTCAGAATGGTTGCAAAGAATGCTGATCTGGAGTCATGCAATGCGGACTTGCTGCAATTGTGCAATAAACTTGTGAAGCCTGGTCTAGAAATAGCTTAGCAAGTCATTTTCAAACTTGCAGCACAATCATTTGCTATCTGGGAAAAAGACTTGCAGTTGTAATTGCAGGGAAAGGTGGTTCTACAAAGTATTGACTCAGGGAGGGCTGGATACAAATGCACGCCACACTTTTCACATATTTATTTGTAAAAAATTTGGAAACCCATTTATCATTTTACTTCCACTTCACAATGATTTGCCACTTTGTGTTGGTCTATCACATTAAAATCCCAACAAAATACATTTACGTTTTTGGTTGTAACATGACAAAATGTGGAAAATTTCAAGGGGTATGAATACTTTTTCAAGGCACTGTATCTGAGCCTCTGAAAATCACAAGCTAGTGTGTTAGTAACTTTGAGCCCCGGCCCCAATCTTAGAAAGGAAGACAGCGTACTACAGAAGCACCCCTGCAGTCCTGGCAGGAAGCATTCTAAAAAACCTGCTGAATCTTACGTGGCTCTCTAAAAATCTAGAATTAGTGGTCTTTCAATTCTCAATTTGACATTTTTTCTCTGGCTACCTGGTGTTGCCCTTTAACAGCTTTGGGAAGGGAAGCCATCCTGATTTAATAAGCAACTGAGTGTCCAACCCACTGTTAATAATTTGGGACACCTCGTGTCCCCAGTCTAATTAGGATAAATTCAATGTTGCACAAGAACAAAGCAGCCTAATTTGCTTATGCAAATGAGACTAATAAGCTGAGAGGTTGAGAGTGTCTAAGGTGAGCAGTGCGCAGGGAGGAGGAACGCTGGGAAAGAAGAGCCTGAGACGGGAGTTTGCTGTAAGGCGGTCACCTTCATGGGGATCTGTTTCCGATTCACGCAGGTATCATCCCGTGCATGTGTTATTAACACAGGGCTCAGGCCTGGTAATCTCCAGTCTTTGACCAGCAGCCGCGGAGATAATCCTCCGTTACAAACCTGATACTTGTGTGAGAAATCCTTGTCCCTCGACCTGGCCACAGCTGTCGTCTGCTAAGTATCTTAAAGCCGAACTCCTGGCAAACAGCTACATAAACAGATGAAATACATATATGAGAACTAATATTACCTGTCAAAAAATTGTATGTATGTACAAATGATCTGGGGGCTATTGTCCTCTTGGGGTCACTACCCTACTGACACTTTTGTGGCTATTTTCCACTGGGGGGCAGGAACCCACAGATAGCAATGATTTGGTAATTTGACGAGCTATTCTCTTCTGGGGTCCATTAGCCAACTGACATCAATGATTTGGAAGCTATTCTCCACTAGGGGCCATGATCCCATGAACACCAATGATTTCAAGAGCAATTATCATCTGGGGGCCACTATCCCACTGACATCAATGATTTGGAAGCTATTCTCCACTAGGGGCCATCATCCCATGAACACCAATGATTTCAAGAGCAATTATCATCTGGGGGCCACTATCCCACTGACACCAATGATTTGGAGGGCTGTTTTTTGTCAATGTAACCGTTTTTGTCACTGTTACACTAACTCATATTTTCAACTGATTACTCCCCTTTGAATACATTTTAAATCCATATTTTGCATTCCCATACTTTTATTGTAAAAGGTTTTCTTTTTTTTTTACTTTTGGGGCATGAAAGGTTTTAGAAGAATTTACCAGGTCTCATGAAGGCCAAGAACCCATGCCCAAGGAGGGCAAGCGGTCACTTTCCAGACAACAAGTGTTATCACTTATGGTTATTATTAGCCAGTTATATTTAGTGCATTTAGAAACACAGCAGGCATTTATGGAAACAATCTGCAGAGTTGGCTCTGTAAATAAGATACATGTTTTCACCTTTTCAGCTGTCCGCCTAGCAGGAGTCTTTGGGGAATTTCCCGACAACTGGCTGTAGTGTGGATGCGATGATAGCAAAAATATGCCATCTCCCAAACTTTACACCGGAGAACCATAGGGAAGTGTTATTAATATAATTATGCTCACCTCATCCTCATCTAGAGATCCTTCAAACCCGGAGTTCCTTCTTAAAATACATGTTTCAATAAATGTACAGATCTGCATAAATAAATTGCTGACATTTCCTAATGTACAGCAGTGCTCTCCAAACTATATTATCAAAGGGACACATTACTGTCCTTCAGACTCTAGGGGGGGCTGGATTGTGGGCAGTGGGAGTTAAAAGTGCCTTAGGCTTGGTGGCCAGTGGGAGTTAAAAAAAAATGACACATTGCCTATGGTCAGCAGGAGGAATAGTGCCCCATCATTAGTATTAGTAGGAAGAAAAGTGTCCCATTATTGGTGTCAGAGGAAAGGATAGTGCCCCATTATTGGTGCCAGTGGAAGGAATGGTGCCGCATATCAAAAGTAGGAATAGCACCCAGAGGGCCGGATAAAGGCAAGCAAAGGAGTGCATGTGGCCCGTGGGCCGCAGTTTGGAGATCCCTGATGTACAGCATCAGTATGGTTAAAAAATTCCACATCGCTAACTATATCCTTAAAAAGCCATCCTTGAGATTCAGTCAGGACCTTTTCCTAGGTTGGGACAACTTCATCAATCTGCTGCAAGCAGGAGGAAGCATTTTCTCAGTCTCATCTTCCTCAGTTATAAGACTGTACACTGTAACTTTATAGCACATATGTCAAACACAAGGCCCGCGGGCCGAATGCGGCCCTCCAGGCCTTGTCATGTGGCACTCGCACCCAGTTTTGCAGCCAAAATGTGTCAGAACTCCATTTTCATAGCGCACCCCTAAACCCTGCATTCTGTACACAGCACATCCCTGAACTTTGTATGTAATGCACTCCTGAACCCTGCACTCTGTACATAGCATTAACCTTGGTTCTGCACCCTGTACATAACGTCCTCTTGAACCCAGCACTTTTTACGTGTCGCACCCCTGATACAACCGGCCCTTTTAGGGCAACCATACTGTACAGCTAATGCGGCCCTCGATGAAATGGAGTTTAACACCCCTGCTTTATAGCAAGTCTCAAGGTAAGAAGCTGCAGCAAAGGCTGATCTGTGCCAGACATTTGTGGACACAATGAATAACTGAATAGGCACCAGCATTTACATGATTACAGTATGTAATCACTAAGCCAACACCGCAGACTAGGAATTGGATGGTGACCCTGGATAATGCCTGAACAAAGAGGAGTACAGTGATCTCCGAGAGAGTGAATAAATACCTAGAAGTGGCACACTGACACTTTATTGAGCATGCTTTGCTTAAAGTAAAAAAAATAAATTAACAAATTATACAGAGAAGCAATGTTTTTTTCACACATTTTTCTAATTGGACTTAACTGGAAAGATGTGTGGATCCTGGGTAAAGGTTGTGTGAATCTTGTGTGAAAACATTTATAAACAAACCCCCTAGTGAAAAACATATTTCAATAATGAAGTGTTACACTGACACATTACTGTCCCACTCCCACAATAAAATCGAGTTGGGATTAGTGCTGCCATTTATGGGAAGCTTTGTAGGTTTTGAATGAATACAAGGTTTCCTGCGATTGGCTGAGGTGGAGAGGCGGGTGAATGATGTCATAGTCTCGGGAAGTCCTGTCAACTGTTGCTGGAAAACAGCGCTGTGTACTGTATGTAGCCGCTACTAGATACAGTTTATACAGCACTTGCAGCTAGAACAAAGGAAATAATTAAATGTAAAGAAACTGTATACTCAGTAAGTGATTAAATTAACTGCTGAAAGTGGTTAAAAAACTGAGGGTTTAATATCAATTTAAATTAAACCTGAACCTACTCAATGTACACATGGCACACAAATGCCACAATCCTTGAACCCACAAAAACAGGATATTTTGTTACTCATCATAAGATCCCTTTCTCCAAGTTCATTAAAGGAAACAGCCCTCCATTATACTTGTACAAATTAACATGAAAGGGGTAAGTACTGTATAGTTCTCCATTATTCTTGACTGTAGAGCTGTCCCAAAGCAGTGCCTCATTGAGGGATGGGCAACCAAGAGAAAAAACAAAGGGCAAAACACGTATCCGAGGAAGCCCAAACAGCAACTTGTGAAACTTTGTAAAAGTATGACGAGATGGCCAAATAGCCACCTTGCAAACCTGAGACACAGATGCCTGCTACCGAAGAGCCCAAGGAACACTACCTGCCCTGGTGGAGAGTGCTGTGATGGGAAAAGGGCCCTTAATGGCACAGGCCTGGACAAAGTCGCCAAAACTCAGCGCGGACAGTCCACGATTATAGAGTCTGACCCACGGAAGGAGGTCGTAGACAACAGATAGGCCCATGCCACCTGAACTACAACCAAGGCATGAAGCTCAACTTCCTTGGGATTGGAATGATGCAGACACAGGGATAGGAGAATGATTTCTACAGTCAGAAAGAGCAGACACCACTTTCGACAGGAAGGAGGGGTGTGAATGGAGAACCACTTCATCCCTGAGAAAGACCAAATAAGGAGACTACAAGACAAGGCCATCAGTGCCAACACACAGCAAGCAGAGGCAATGGTTACCAAAGGGCGACCTTCTGGGAGAGAGTCACAGAGGGAAGATCCGTAATATTCTAAAGGGGAAGCTTCTGAAGGACTGAAGGAACACAGTTCAGGTCCCACGGTAGCAACGAAGATCACCCTGGAGATGCTAAATGCCCTATGATGAGGGCACGAACCAAAGAGTGCATAGCCAGAAGGTGTTGAAAGTAAATCACAAGAGCACAGACCTAAACTATATGGTATGGAACAGAGGGTATGTGGCCACTTATAAAAAAGGGGAAAAATAGGGGTTTATAATGTTTTTTATATCTATACACAAATGTTTTGCCTTTCATTTCTAATTTGAAATTAATGGGTTGTCTGAGGCTACCATAAATAAAAAAATTCATTACAACTGTCCCTAACTAATTAGCAACCAGCTTCTAATGAGACATCAAACACTTTGGTCAAAGAGTATATAATATAGTACAATATAGAATTGAGACAATAAATATTTCTTCAACAGTATATACTCCTGCAGGGGTCAGGAGTATTTAATGTACTAACTGTATTGGTCAGGAGTATAAAATGTACAACATATTGCAGAAGTAGGTAACTCAGAGAGCAGGGGTTAGGTATACTTATGTATACATATATATACTGCACAGAGTGCAGTAGTCGTGTGGGAGCTGCAGAGAGCATAGTGATCAGAAGTAGGTAACATACAGAGTGCAGAGTCAGGTGTAGGTGACATACAGAGTGCAGGGGTCAGGAGTGCATAATTCGCTGAATGCAGGGGTCATACAGGTTTACGTTACATAGTGGGATAGGGGTCAGGAGTATGTAACAGACAAGAGTGAAAAGCTCAGGAGTGCTTGATGCACAGAGTGATGAGTCAGGAGTGTATATTGCACAAGCACAGGGGCTAAGACTATGTAATGTACAGAGTGCAGGGGGCAACAGTACATAACACACATAATTCAGGGGCTAGGAGTACATAACACACAGCGTGCAGGATTTAGGAGTACATGCAAAGTGTGAGGGGTCAGGGATGTGTAACTCACAAAATGCAGTAGTCAGACATGTGTAATACAGAGTACAGGGGTCAGGAGTGCATAACATACAAAGTGCAGGGTCCATGAGTTGGTAAAACTCAGAATACAGGGGTTAGGAGTACATAATGCACATAATGCAGGAGTCAGGAGTACACATCTTGCACACCCTTCCAATCCCCCACAGTACACATCTCTCCTTCCTCACCACCCCCTCTTTCCCCCACAGTATACTGTACATTATTCCACAATATATTAATGCATACCTGCACTACTCTATGTTTTTTTTCCAGGCCGCAGATACCAAAGCCGTTTAGATTGAGGGGAAGGTCTTCCCCTGGCTGTGTTATGTGATGCATCAGAGCCAAAGAGGAGTCTCCCTTGGCTTTGAGCTTCCAGACTCCAATGGTATGTGAGGTCTGTCTATTTGCACTGCAGCACTGGAACTTTAAAATAAAAAAACATTACTGGCAGTCGCAACATTGTGGACGCAGGGCACCTCACAAGATGCCCTCACACTAGTGATGTCACTGCACTTTAAAAAGCTGTAGGATGTTTCATTTGAAAAAATATTGCAAAAAAGCTTTGTTCATCTACTGGTGACACTCGTCTATAAAACATATATTCCATCCATTTTGGTAATTTACCAAGAGATTTTTATTTCACAAATTTTTATTTCATTGGCACACATTTTTTCAGGCCACTAATGCATACTTACCAGCATAAAAAAAAATAAAATGAATAAAACAAACAATAAAAAACGAATGAAAAAAAAACATGCACGGTAAATAAAAGGGTAGACTCAATATCCACCTGGTCTTTTCTCTGTCAGCCTTCTGTGTTTCTATTCTTGCCAGAACAGTTAGCATTTTCAATAGGACAAAAATGGCCATCCCCGTATTTCCCCCTACAACAGGCGTTACACTCCTTCAAAGGCGACTTCCCAACACATAATCAGTGGTCGCCGCAGCAGCCGAGAAACCTAGGAAGAGATTTTCACGCCTGGTGGGTCACCATCTATCATGATGACTATGCGGTAATGCTTTAATTATATTAAGCGGAGAGTACACATAGTTTATTTGCATTTAAGGATAATAAAAAACAAGGGGCGTAATTTATCGCTGCACAAGGCCGCTCGGCAAGCGTAGCGCCTAAAGGAGTTGCTAATTCCACTACATTTCATTTGTTATCATGCAGACAGCATTTACCGGTTTTAAATTGGACTTGTGACTTACGTGCTATTGTGCGGTGTGATAACGGAACAACAGAGAAGTGGAATTTCTGGACAAGGAAACCCTAATATACAAGTTACATTTATATATTACAGACTTGGCAAATTAAAGTGGTACAAGGGGGAAGATGGCGTGGGGCCTATAGGCTAACTAGGTGAGATTTTTCATTTCATTTTACTTCT
>BLSH010324238.1:438170-472543 GCA_018402905.1 Glandirana rugosa | reverse complement strand
CTCGTCAATCCTCCCATCCCCTTCCCTTCCCATACCCCTCCCTCTTCACTTTTACAATACCAAATTTTGGGATGAGGTGCTCGATAATATGAAGTGCTACCATACTCTTTCTTCCCACAAGTTACATTTATATATTACAGACTTGGCAAATTAAAGTGGTACAAGGGGGAAGATGGCGTGGGGCCTATAGGCTAACTAGGTGAGATTTTTCATTTCATTTTACTTCTACTGAGAACAGTAAGTTAGAGGAAATCTTTCCACTAAGGATGCAGGAAAAAAAAGCTAAAGCACATTTTAAATTAGAACTCCAGGGAAGAAAAATATTTACCCTTGCGGTGGGTCCCCCTACCTACAACAAGAGTTAACTGCTCGTTCTTGCCCAGGGGATTATGAATATGGTGATATATTTACCCTATTCCTTGCCCCCCCCCCCCCCATCCTGCAGCCAACCTTACCTCCACTGTCTGACACTCTGGAATGTGGGCAGGCCCTTGGCATCCTTCTGTACAATGAAGAACTGCTGGTCCTGCATTGTACAGGATGGCACCAGAGAGCAGTGAAGGAAAGAGGCTTCTAGGGACAGGTTGCATGAAGAGGAGGAGGACTGTGGGAGGACAGAATAAGGTAAGCATTATTTACCAATTTCATCAACTTCTGGCCAAAATGAGCAGTTAACCTTAGCATTGGAGTTAGGGAACCACTTTTAGGATTTTAAAAAAAAAAAAATTCTCCTCAGAGCTTTAATAGAATGGGAGACAGTTAGAACTTCTGACAATGTCGCTTTCTAGCTTTCTGAGACAAATAAAGTATGTATTCAAAGGGCACACTCCCTGCCACACTCTATTACAAAATAAGTGCTTCTTTCACCAGTAATTTTCCATTATACAGACTTCGCAGAATAGCAAAAATAACACATAGGATGGATGAAAGGTTTAGTGCAGAATAACCCTTTTAGTAGTGAGTTGGTATGTACAGTGCCTTGAAAAAGTATTCATACCCCTTGAAATTGTCAACATTTTGTCATTTTACAACCAAAAATGTAAATGTATTTTATTTGGGATTTTATGTGATAGACCAACACAAAGTGGCACATAATTGTGAAGTGGAAGGAAAATTATAAATGTTGTTCAAAATGGTGGAGTGCATTTGTATTCAGCCCCCTTTACTCTGATGCCCCTAACTAAAATCTAGTGGAACCAATTGCCTTCTAAAGTCACTAATTAGTAAATAGAGTCCACCTGTGTGGAATCTGTCCACAGGACAACTATTAGTTGTGCACACCACAAGTCTGGCCTGGAAGAGTGGCAAGAAGAAAGCCATTGTTGAAAGAAAGCCATAAGAACTCCCGTTTGCAGTTCGTGAGAAGACATGTGGAGGACACAGCAAACATGTGGAAGAAGGTGCTCTGGTCAGATGAGACCAAAATTTAACTTTCTGACCTAAAAGCAAAACACTATGTATGGTGGAAAGAGGTGGAGAGAGTTGATGGGAAGATGGATGGAGTCAAATACAGGGCAATCTTAGAAGAAAACCTGAGTCTGCAAAAGACTTGAGACTGAGGCAGAGGTTCACCTTCCAGCAGGATAAAAACCCTAAACATACAGCTGGAGCTACAATGGAATGTAGTAAAGTTATCGTGCGACAAATGCGAACATAGTGACCTGCTACGAGCGTATAAAGAGGAAGTTCAGTTTTCGTGCGTCACCCTTTGGGCCCCTTCTGCTAATTTCCTTTTTACCCAACGCTCCTGGGTTCCGAACATGCATGTTTGTACTTACAACTTTTGTTTGTCCAACTTCTGTTGTCAGGAAAAGACTGTTTCCTAGCCTTTCCGCGGTGGAAACGGCGCCTGGCGGCTCTATTTCAGTCAGCAGAGCCTTGTAGCCAGTGCTGTCCGCTCTACAGCGTTCCCTGCACCCGTGACCCCCCGGTGACTACTTCTGTGTGACTTCCTGTTCCTGTGACCCCGGCTATTCCTTCGGACCTGTTGATATCTGCCTGCATCTGACCCTGGCTTGTCTACAACCACCCGTTCGCCTGCTCCCTCTGTACTTCTGTTGCCAGCACGTTACCGACCCTGCCTGTACCCGACCATCCGTTTGCCTGATCCCGTTGTACCGCACCGCCTGCCAGTTGCCAACCCGGACTGAACCACTACTCTCCCGTCTTGCACGAGCTACCTTGGACTTCTCCTTACCACCTGAAGATTGTCCAGCCCTCGTGCCCCCCTGTGCTCCAGAGCTCCCTGTTCACACTATCAGGGGTTCTCGAACTAGGGCCGCAAGAGAGGTTGCCCCCGCATAAGCCAGACTCTACCACCAGGTACGTGACATCTGTACAGACGAGCCCAAAATCGGACGACGCCTTGTCGGCAGACAAAAGTTTTCTAGCCTGCTACAAACTTTTGTTGGACGATAATTCAAAATCAGCTTTCAAATGGAGCGTACTAAGGGTCGGATTATTCTAGGACAGGCTGTTGTATGACAATTTTAGGCCGATAATTGTACCGCGTGTATGGGCCTTTAGAATGACCCAGTCAAGGTCAACACCTAAATCCAATTAAGAATTAAGAATCTGTGGCAAGACTTGAAAATTGCTGTTCAGAGACGGTTTCCATCCAATCTGACAGAGCTTGAACTATTTTGCAAAGAAGAATGGACAAATATTTCACTCTCTAGATGTGCAAAGCTGGTAGAGACGTCCCGAAAAAGACTTGCAGCTGTAATTGCAGTGAAAGGTGGTTCTACAAAGTATTGACTCAGGGGGGCTGAATACAAATGCATGCCACACTTTTCACATATTAATTTAAAAAAAATAATTTATTATTTTCCTTCCACTTCACAATAATGCACCATTTTGTGTTGGTCTATCACATAAAATCCCAATAAAATACATTTACGTTTTTGGTGGTAACATGGCAAAATGTGGAACATTTCAAGGGGTATGAATACTTTTTCAAGGCACTGTAAACCTAACAATGGCCTTATCTTATTTCATCCCTTTTGCTCTTCTAAATATACCATTAAAAGTGTTTAGTGTTTAGTTACACCTTTTTGATAGGTGTAAAAAATATCTGCTGATTTTGTCAGTTCTCTGCCTCTGCTAATTGTTACCAGTTATCATTGTGCTCAGCCATCTCTGTGGATTGCAGACCACGCACCCCCCAACCTTGTTATGAAGATGAGAGGAAGAGGTGTTCTGTAGTCTTAAAACAATTCATGTCTTCGAATGGAAATGCACACTCACCACACTGTATCTACAGAGGAACAGTGCTGTTAACCTAGTACAGGAAGATTGTTATTGGCAGGATTACCAAGTGAAAATAAACAAGCAAAAGTCTGAAAAAGCAAAACCAATACAACCACCACATTTAAGAATGGGTAAGCTGGCACCTTGAATGTGGTGTTTCGGGTAAATATCCCATCGGACCCTAAATGTTGTCTTCTGAGTGGCCTCAGGAAGGTTGTACAGGAAGAATGACCCCACATAGCAATAGGTCGTGCCCTCTTCCATACCTGAAAACTAACTTTTACCACACTGGATTGCTGGCTGATGGATCCCCCTATGAATAAGTCTTGGGTGACTACCGTAAGTAAATCGCTACTCCTGGAAAGACATATTTACCAACTCAGGGGTTACCCTGGAAGGTTTGAAAAGTTATGGAGACCGTGGTTTGATACCCCTGGCCTCAGTACTACAGATCTTATATATCAGAGAATCTTTCAATGCCCTAGTAGGCCATAGAGTTGTGATTTATATCTCGCTATAGTTGACCTTTGAGATGCCAGCTGTTCTTTGTGGGTACCTTTTTGTGTTCAAGATGTTTTGTTGGAGGAAGGCTAGATGGCACTTGACTAGGGTAGTTCAGAAGTAACCCCAACCCGTAAAACACTCACATACCCCAAAGCTACCCACCCACTTGACCGAAATCAAACACTTAACTCGAGATGGATTTAAATGGCCGAAAGGCCTTTTATTAGACAAAATAAAAGGAAATGCGAACCCAAGGGCGCTTGTGTGCTGTGTTGCCCACTGTCAGTTTTTAACACCAAAGTAAAAAACAGCAATATTGTCTTTGTTGAAATTGGTAAAAAACAGGACCAGCCTAAGTTACTATAAAAAAGTAGAAAGTTTATTGAAGACTTACATATAAAACCATGGCAGGCTTGGGAGGGAGCCAGGATGCTCGTTGCTATACAGGCTGGTTGACAGTACTCCCTGGTGGAACCGGAGGTTTCCCTGGGCTATAGTGATGCGTGATCCGGAAGGAGATCGAGCCACAGTGTCCTCACAGAGCCACTGGAGATGGTGTGGGCTGTGCCATGGAGGTGACGTCTGCCTCACTAGTATGCAGAGACCAAGGCAGGGAGGGGACGCAGCAAGAGCTCTCACCGGTACGTTTGCTCCTGGTGTCTGCAATGCAGGTACTGGATAGTGGTCCCGTCAGCGTAACGACATGTTTCGCGACACCGCTTAATCATGTCACCTGACGGGACCGGACCACTAGGAACTTATAAAGGGATTATTACCGGGAAGTGAACATGGGGATGGGAGGAAGTGACATATGAGGAAGGACAAGTTCCTAAAGGATACCTCTGGCTCCCCCTGGGTTGTTTATATGGAAATACAATTGCAATGAAATACAATTACACACTGCTGGGGATTGCATGCAAAAACCACTGCTAGATAGGAAAAAAAAAAACATATACCAAATAACACATATAACATATAACAAATGCAGGGCCAAGCTGTAAAGTAATTGGTGGAAAATAAATAACAAGGAGCAACACATTACAATGATGGTTGCTGAATGGGGATAAATGATGCCAATTCGGCGTACAATGTACACGGGACTAATGATATGTATACATATATGTATATACATATATACATACATACATACATACGCCCATACACATATATACGCACATAATGAGATATAAAAACAAACCTATATATGAATAAGTGCATAAAATAAATAAACAAATACATATTATTACATATATGTGCACAATGCACGCGTCTAGGGGTTGACAGATGATTACTTGGGTCCACAGGGAAGAGGGAACAACTTATAGGACCGGAATGTAGATCACAATAACATAGACCGCTAAGTTATAAAGATACACTCTATAATGTATAATCTGGAGGGGAGGGTGCACACCTGTGTAGAAGATGTGCATGTGTATGCATGCGTGTGCCTACAGATCTAACGTCACACTTATATGGGAAACTGGACAGAGTTGGAAGCCAGTTAAAGTATACTATCAGAGGAGGAAGGATGCGACTGCATGTATAGGGCAGTAATCATGGGATTTTGCCCGGAGTATATGAGGTGGATAGTACTCGCTCGTGTCACCCTATACCCATACCACTAAGGAGCACTCTGGTAGATGTATAGATAGAGCTGCTGAGCATAGGGTAGTGAGCTATGTACTTAGAGTCTTGAGTATTGCTGTGTCACTGGACATAATGTGACTTTGCTGACATCTTAACAGACTCAGATGTTGTTGAGGGACCAGAACATAAAGTAACTAGATCGACTTCTTATCTATATCAAATGGTTTGTTTCCATTTCCTCATTCATCCCATTGGGAACCAGAGTATTAAGGCGGAAGATCCAATATGCTTCTTTTTTGCATAGTAGGGCGAATTTCTCATTGGCAGATAGTTTGGGATCGGATATGTACTCAATGGCTAGTACTTCCAACTTTGTGAAGTCTTTGTTATGATATTGCAAAAAATGTCGTGGGACACAGAACTTGTCACATCCACCTTTGATGAAGTTCCTGTGTTCCCCTACTCTTTTGCGTAGGGTGCGTATTGTGCGTTCGACATTTGAGTTGAGCAAGTGATAAATTGTTTTATAAAATATGTGTGACCTTCTCGATCAGTAAAATTTGTGGTGCCATGATTGATAGATTGGCATGTTAGACATCTTCTTTTCCGACATTGGAATATTCTGACTCGATTGTCGAAATATGTGCGTATGTCAGAAGTGTGTGTTTTTTTACGTGATTTCATTTACTGGGGGCAATTTGGTTTTTGATAGTTTTAGCTTTCTTGAAAGTGACTTGCGGGACATCGGGTATCAGCTCAGCCAACAGTGGATCTAGTTTGAGGAGGCTCCAATGTTTACGGATGATGTTGGTGATTTTTTTGTGTTGAGTATTATAACCGGTAATGAATCTTACTCGATTGAAATTCTCAGAAAGGGGTCCGCCAGAATTCTTGTTGGGTAGGGTTTTATATTTCTGTAATGCTTCTTTGAGCAGAGATTCAGGAAAACATTTTTCTTGAAATTTCTTGACAAGGATTTGGCCCTGTTCCATATAATCATCATCCTTGGTGCAATTTCTCCTCAACCGTTGAAATTGGCCACTGGGTATGTTTCTTTTTCAGGATGGATGATGGCAGCTTGTAAAGTGCAGATATGGGTTGCCACTTGTTGGCTTACAGTGGTTCTGGAAGACTATCCTATCTTGCTCATGAGTGAGCTCGAGATCCAAGAATATTCGTTTGAGAGGGTCAAGGACATGTGTGAATTGGAGGCCCAGGGTGTTGTTATTACAGTATGAGGCAAAAGACAGGAACTGTTCTTCCGTACCCTTCCAGATGATAATTATATCGTCTATATATCAACCATAATAGGCGATATGTTCGGTGTAAGGATTCCGGTGCCATATAGCTTGCTCTTCCCAATACCCCATCGTAATGTTGGCATAACAGGGGGCAAAGTTAGCCCCCGTAGCTGTGCCTTTGATTTGGAGATAGAATTGGTCAGTGAACGAAAAGTAGTTGTGTTTCAGACAGAATTCTGTGGCTTCTATGAGGAACTGGGCTTGCTTTGGGTGAATGCTTTGGTTTTTGAACAGGAAATGTTGTAGGGCTTGGAGCCCTATATGGTGGGGTATGGATGTGTACAATGAGCAGACGTCTAAGGATGCCCATAGATAATCATCTTCCCAATGGTATGGGGACAGTGTATCTATAATGTGGGCTGAGTCCTTAACGTATGCCGGGAGGTTGATGACCATAGGTTGAAGAAAATAGTCAATATATTGGGAAAGGCCGCTGGTAAGGCTGTTGGTGCTGGCCACGATGGGACGTCCTGGTGGAGAGGAGAGGGACTTGTGTATTTTGGGAAGGTGATAAAAATAAGGCGTGCTGGACACTTAGGGTAGTAGGAACGATTTTTCCTTCTTGTCCAGCACACCATCATCAAAGGCCTTTTTGACCAAGTTTTTCAATGCTTGCTGATACTCTGTGAAAGGATCACTCTTAAGGACAACATAAGTTTCTTGGTTGGAAAGGAGACGATGGGCTTCTTTCAGGTAGTCCTTCCGATCCAGAATCACTATGCTGCCCCCTTTGTCGGCTGATTTAACAAGGATACTGTGGTTCTCCTCCAAATTTTTCAGTGCTTTCTGTTCCCCAGGGGACAAGTTCCTGTGTTGATGTTTCTTGAAGGTCTGGCAAATAGATTTAAAGTCTTGATAGACAGCTTGTGAGAAGGTTTCGATGTAAGGGCCCTTCGATTTGACCGGGAAAAAAACAGATTTAGGTTTGAATTTGGTATGTAGTATCTCGGGATCGGCAAACCATTCGGCCAACTGTGTATTGGTGTGACCTTCTTCCCATAAGTCTCCATAAGTCTCCTAGGATTTGAATGATATTGGAGTCATTTAGGCTGTGTGTAGGATCACTGTTGACTTCCGGAGAAGGCGGGTGTTTTTTGTGGCTCCAAAATCTGGGATCTGTTTGATAGATGCGTCTTTCCCTTTAGCAAAGTGTCAGGTCAATGTTAGTTTGTGGGTGAAGTTGTATTAGACAAAATAACAATTAGTAACCAACAATAAATAACCAATGGGCAGTGGTTCACGGGCGGTTTTAACCCCTTCTTTGAATGGACCGGCGGCCCCAGTGTGAAAGGGGTCTTTCAGCAGCAAGGCTGAAAATGGTGCAGTTCTTGATGAGGCAACAGACAGAGCTGAGAAACAAACAGCTGGAAGGCTGAAAAAATGTTTACTGGGTTGTTGTGCAAAAATGTACCCTGCTTGGGAAGATCTACTTGGCTGAAGTCTTAAAACGCATCTTGGTGAGTGGACTGCGTCCTTAAAAGCTGTCCATTTGAGGCTGATCATTACAATATGTATTTATTCTGATTACTGCTTAGAAGAGTAGATGGCGTATTATCTGTGTAACTTATGTTTGAACTATATGGATTTTTTTTTTATCACACTGAAGGTCATATAACAAGTGATTTTGAATGATAGATTAATTGAATGCCATCTGCAGTCAGTCAGAACAAAGATTCTTTGATGCCGTGTACGGAATGTTCTACAAGATACATAAATAGCAAGAGACACAACCTTATGATATGTTTTTTAAATCCTCTCAGACACTTTAGATTGAGAGGGCAGTAAAATGGCACCTGCTCTGGCGTGCCTACATCTGAATGGCCCCTGTCACCGCCTGCGTACCTAGCGGATGGCACCGTGCCCCGTGCTCTTTAATACACTTGTGGGAAGCAGAGATCCAGCGCTGCCATAGGCATGAATTCCTATAATTAGATGGCAAGTGTTCTAAGGTTACTGTCACCCGCCATGCAAGGCAATCAGCGGTACAGGGGAATTCTGGGCTGTGTAAACTGTCGTCTTCACAACAGCTTTTGGCCGTTCCCTCTCGTTTCTGCGCTCCGACCTGGCAAGGTTTGCGTTCACATCACAGTTAAAGCCCGCTACTGCCTGTAATATAAAATCATCTGATACCGTTTATTCAAATGGAGCTGATTAACTTGTCTTTATGTGCCTGGAAACAGCCCTATGTAGTGTAGAATACTGGCACAGCAAAATGCCAACTAAGGAGGCTATGAAATCCATGTGGATGAAGGGAAGACCGGCCCTCCGATGTCACACTTCAGTTAGTAATGAATTTATAAGGCTGCTTTGCCCTAGATGAAATTTAATCTGCCTATATTTTGCTTTCCCTAGTTCCTCCCTCTCCCTCTTCAACAAGCAAATTACAGTTTTTAAATAAAACCTTTCCATTTTCATTACATACTTTATTTTAGACCCATAGACATAATCGTTGGTTTCCTGTGCTTCTCTATGCAATGCGGGCAGATCACAGCTGGTAGCCCTCTGCACTAATACAAGCATTGGGTTGGCTCTTGGAAGGGGTTATGAAAATATCCAATTGCCTTGTTAGGCGGATGTCAGTCTGAGGATCAACTCACACTATCTGCGGTGAAGGGGCGTTTTACCGCATGGTAAAACGTCTGTCACCGCAGGGACATACAGGAAACCATAGTTTCCTACATGTCCCATTAACACTGCAACGCAGCCTAGCTGCATTTTATTGCAGCACACCGGCCCAAATCGCACAGAAATGTCAGGCAACGCAGCACATTGCACCGCCTGACTCTGCAGTGAATGAAGTGTACGTTTTGTACATGTAATAAAGGTAGTACGGAAAAAAAAGGGTCGGTGCGATGCGCAGTATATCACACTGCCCTTCAGCCAGCCGGCAACACAGAGCAGCTAGAGAGCTTAATACACTGCGGCTGCTTAGTGATTTAACTGACAAGTAGTGTGAATTCGCCCTCAATCGGCTGTACTTCTCCTGTGGATCACAGGAGTGCAGTTCATTCTGCACTCCTGTGACCCACTGTTGGCTGAGGTCAGAGAGCCGGTCCAGGCTGGGGAAAGATCGTGACTATATGGTCGGGATCCGTTCACATGCCTGGACCGGCTCAGAGCAGACAGCAGTCAGAGCACTGAGAACTGAGCGATCAGCGGTCTTTGATCTCTCGGTTCTCAGTTTCAGAGCCGACGAGGGACAGATGCAGAATCAGACCAATGCTGCATCCACCTAGGTAAGTATGATTCTTTAAAAAAATATATACTTCCCTTTTAATGAGTGGTCATCCCTAGACAAAATGCATTTGCAAGCAGACCACCCTAAATAACACCCACATGTGATGCTCAGCCTCCATGAGTGAAAGAACTGAAATCCAGTGAAAGTTGCGGGCCAGGGGCATTCAGGCTGGGGAGAAAAGGCCTAGATGGTACTTGACATCCTTCAGCCAGGTAATGAGAATACTGAGCAAATGGATGACACATATCTAACTTATAACAACACTCAATGGACGCAATAAGAGCAGTAAAAAGCGGCCTGAGTTTTGTTTTTCAATGGTTGAGAAAAAAGTGCTGTGATTGGAAATGTACAGGAGGGAGAGCAGACAGAGGAGAAGGGGTGATTCATCAAACTGACTCACTTCTGTTACCCAAAGAGGAGACAAGCAAATAGCACAGGTCACCCCCTCAGCCTCTGTGCAATTACTGCTGTATCTCAATACGGATTTCATCAGCTGTCTTTCAGCACTGTTTACTTGTCACTGCTTACCATCAAATGCCATGTATATGACCTATTATTAATTATTTTATAAATCTGTAAATCTTTTTAAAATAGGATTCCACCTTAAAGTCAACCCAGCATCAGGTATCATTTTTAATGCAGTCTACCCCATCCTTCACACTTCAAGGGCTAAATGCTCAATAAAGGGGTTGTAAAGGCAGAAGGTTTTTTTTTTTATCTTAATGCATTCTATGCATTAAGACAAAATGCCTTCTGTGTGCAGCAGCCCCCCTAACACTTACCTGAAGCTGCCTCGATCCAGTGATGTTGCACAAGAGACTCGGCTGCCCGGGACTCTCCCTTCTCATTGGCTGAGACAGCAGCTAAGTGCCATTGGCTCCTGCTGCTGTCAATCAAAGTCAGTGAGCCAATAAGGTGAGAGAGGGGCGTTTGCTGTGGGGGCATGCAACAGGAGGGAGGTGCCAGGAGCGTTGAAGAGGGACTCGAGAAGAGGAAGATCTGGGCTGCTCTGTGCAAAACCACTGCATGGAGCAGGTAAGTATAACATGTTTGTCATTTTTAACAATTAAAATCGAGACTTTAGTATCACTTTAACTCTAAGGGAATGAGGAATAAGGTTTAATACTTAACCACTTCAGCCCCGGACGGATTTACCCCCTTCCTGACCGGAGCACTTTTTGCGATTTGGCACTGCGTCTCTTTAACTGGCAATTGCACAGTCGTGCAACGTTGTACCCAAACTAAATTGACACCCTTTCTTCCCCACAAATAGAGCTTTCTTTTGGTGGTATTTGATCCCCTTTGAGGTTTTTATTTTTTGCGCTATAAACAAAAAAAGAGTGTCAATTTTGAGAAAGAAAAAACAATATTTTTTACTTTTTGCTATAATACATGTCCAAAAAAATATATAAAAAAACAAATTTATTCATCAGTTTAGATCGATATATATTCTTCTACATATTTGTGGTGAAAAATCGCAATAGGCATATATTGATTGGTTTGCACAAAAGTTGCAGCATTTACAAACTATCAGAATTGATTTATGGGGGGTTTTTACTACTTTTTTTTTTTTACTAGTAGGCCTCATGCACACAGGACGTTTTTTGACGGTTTTTTAGCAGCTGTTTTCAGCTGCAGATGTTTTTCTCTACAGTCAATAAACCCTCCATCATGTTATCCTATGTGTTCATGCACACATAGGCTGTTATCGGCTGTTTTTAGCAGTGACGTTTTTGAGCTGTAAAAAAACCCCAAGAGTTGAGGGTTTTTTGGACTGTTTTCAGCTGTAAAAACGTTCAAACACTTAAAAACGTCCAAAGACGCTCAAAAACGGTGATCTTCAATTTTTATCGGGACTGCGATATTGCGGCGGACAGAACAGACACTTTTTTGGGACCACTGACATTTATACAGCAATCAGATCTAAAAATAGCCACTGATTACTATGTAAATGTCACTGGCAGGGAAAGGGATAACCCGTAGGGGGCGATCAAGGGGTTAACTGTGTTCCCTCACTGTGTTCTAACTGTATGGGGGCTGTGCTGGTAGGGGCGTGATAGATTTAACTGATCATGGTGACAGGGATCAATAGATCACTGTCATGCCACCTGACAGAACGGGGAACTGGCGTGTTTAAATTGGCGGTTCCCCGTTCTTCCTCTGTATTAGGCGATCGCAGGTTGCCAGCGGACATCGAGTCTGCCCGACCCGTGGGCACACTCAGGGAGAGTGCGGCGGACAAAAGAGCACACAGGCGGCGCGCACAGGCGGCGCGCACCCGCCACTCGCACAAATTGCCGTTTATAAATGTCGATCCGCGCTAAGCTGCCACAGTGCAGCAGTAAAAAGACGTGAGGCAGTCGGCAAGTGGTTAAAGTGTTACTAAACCCAGGACCCTGCATTCACTAAATCTGGTCTCCCACAGTACACAGACCATGGAAATGCAATTTTAGTAAATATAAACTGCTAAATACCTTTTCTCATCAGCGGTATATAGCACTCTTGTGACCTCTATCAGCTTGTAAAGCTTGTAGGAGGAGTCTTCATACTGCACTAAGATGTTCTATCAGGATCCAGGACCCCTGACCTTCTGTCTGGATAGTGCTGATTGGCCCTGTGATCACATGCACTCTCCCAAGAAAAAAAAAACTCTCTAGCAATACACACCAAACTGAGCATGTGTAGCCTGACTCCTCTAACTCTGTGTTATCCGGACATGCTCTGGAGTCAGTGGAAAAAGAGGAGGATCTGTGCATACAGGATCATACAGCCTTTTTACATCATGCAGAAGATTAACCCTTTAGGTTCCACAGTGAGTATAACACGCATGCTTTACTGCATATATAAACTGATTATTCTGTTGTGGGTTTAGTAACACTTTAAAGTGTTAGTTCACCTTTACAGAAAACCTGTAAGATGAACTTACACTGGACCCCCTTCCTTATCCCCCTGTCCTGCTGAACTGGAGTCCCGCAATCACCCACTATGAGACGTCGGGTCACCACTTTACCGGTTTAGCGACTTTCTCCACTCTTCTCCAGTGCTGACAGGACGGGCTAGGCAGCTTCTGGTTGGTCAGCGTCCATGTGAGGGCACTGACCAATTAGAATGCATCCTGTCCGTACATGCAGAGAGGTATGTTCAAGAGGTCAAGCCTTGGGGATTTCAAATCCCCAGACCAGTAAAGTGGTGATCTGATGTTGGGGGATGAGGAAGGGAAGACCAGTGTAAGTTCATCTTACAGATTTCCTGTAAAGGTGACCTTACCCTTTAAAGCGGTATTAAACCCAAAAGCAAACATTTATTATATTGCAGCTTACCAATTCATAGATGTAATGGTTGCATTTGATTTTGTTTTTTTGGCTTTCTTTCTTCTATTTTAATCTGGTGATCCGGCCACAAGCTCTCCAGCAGAATGTATCAGTTTACATAGATGAGACAAACCATTTAACACTGGCAGGGTTGATTAAAATGATCAGCTTTATTTATACGCCTTTATGCAAAATCTTTATCCCAAAAGGAAAAAACTGTTTATTCTAACTGATTATAACGTGTGAGCTGGAGTTTGGCTTCAATGTGCTAGTGTAATTAAATCTGCTAATACAACTGAGTAGACTGGCGGACATGTTTTTCTCACTGCTTTACCTTTGTAATGTTCCTGAAGTTTTCAATAAAAATATTTTCAACTCTAAATCTGCTAATACATTTAACACAACCCCCTAGACTGATAACGCTGCTGTCTGCTGTGCCTTCTGTGTTCATTCCTCCAGATTTACGTTTCACTATTACAGGAGGTGTGCTACTGGCCAGATCACCAGGTACAAACAGTAGAAAAAAGCCAAAGAAAAGAAAACTGATGCAGCCCCCAAATCTAATAATTGGTAAGCTGCAATATGTCACATTTTTGGTTTTGGGTTTAAAACCGCTTTAACCTGTCCAGATCCGCGCTATAGACAAAAGACGTCTACAGCGCGGATCTGAAATTCCGGGTGGACGTCCATGGACGTCCGCCCCTTCACACGCCCCCTGTGCGCTCTGGGCGGCGGCGCGGCCACAGCACGCTGCGTGGGCGTGCCCGCGGGTCGGGCGGACTCGATGTCCGCTCCTGACCCGCGATCGCCTTACAGAGCTGTAGAACGGGGAACCGCCGATGTAAACATGGAGGTTCCCCGTTCTGTGACAGGGGACAAACAGATCTACTGATCCCTGTCACTGGGATCAGTTAGATCTGTTATGTCCCGACCAGCCCATCCCCCCCACAGTTAGAACACCCCTGCAGGTTAACCCCTTCACTGCCAATGACATTTATACAGTAATCAGTGGACATTTAAATTTCTGATCGCTGAATAAATGTCATTGGTCCCAATAAAGTGTCAAAAATGACCGACATGTCCGCCCCAATATCGCAGTACCGCTAAAAATCGCAGATCGCTGCCATTACTAGTAAAAAAAATAATAATAATAAAAACGCCATAAATCAATTCCCATAGTTTTTGGACGCGATAACTTTTGCGCAAACAAATCAATAAACGCCGATTGCGATTTTTTTTACCAAAAATATGTAGAAGAATATAAATCGGCCAAACCCAATGAATAATTTTTTTTTTATTTTTTATTTTGGGATATTTATTAGAGCAAAAAGTAAAAAATATTGTTCTTTTTTCAAAATTGTCGCTCTTGGTTTTGTTTATAGCGCAAAAAATAAAAAACGCAGGGGTGATCAAGTACCACCAAAAGAAAGCTCTATTTGTGGGGAAAAAAGGACATCAATTTTATTTGGGTACAACGCTGCACGACCGCGCAATTGTCATTCAAAATGCGACAGCGCTGAAACCTGAAAATTGGTCTGGGCAGGAGGGGGGTTTAAGTGCCCAGTAAGGAAGTGGTTAATGTACCCCTCCCTGCAGCAGGCTCCCTCCATCTATGTAACCGGTCCTTCGAAAAACTCTTCTTTAAGACGCACAGTGACATCATCAAGTTCAATGTAGGGCTAACAGCTCTGCATCGTAAGTGAGGATGAAAAGAGAGTGCCCACAACCCAAAGTGGAGAAGAGCACTGGAGCGAGGAGTAAGGCAAGCCATACAATTATAAACCATTTAATCAGTGTGTGTATGTGGGGGGGACTTCCAGGGTATCTTTTTCCTGGAGTTGGGCATTAAAGCAACCCTGTCAATTAAAATAATGGAAAACAGGCATACCTGCAAAAAGAAGCAAGGACATACTTACCTTTCCCCCTACCCACACCACACCGCTCCATTCATGAGAAATCCTCAGCTGAAGTTCATAAGGAAACCAACACTTTCATGAGTGCCAGTCTCCTTGGTCCCCTGCTCCTCTCACTGGATGGTCATTGAAAGGAACCAGTGAGTAAAGTTATGTGCGACATTTGGGAAATATATCAATTATGTGACTCTGACCTAAATTGTATTTTATTAGAAAATAGGACACAACTACCCAATTAAAACCAAAACCCCACTCAAACTAAAAGTGGTTCTAAAGGCAGAAGTTTTTTTTTCTCTTAACGCATTCTAAGCATTAAGATAAAAAACCTTCTCTGTGCAGCAGTAAACCCAGCCCCCCTAATACTTACCATCTCGATCCAGTGATGTGCACGAGAGCCTCGGCTGTCCGAGAACTCTCCCTCCTCATTGGCTGAGAAAGCAGCAGGCGCCATTGGCTTCCACTGCCTATCAATCAAAGAAAAAACAAAAAAACAAAACTATAATAGCACTTTAACCTCTTCAGCCCCGGAAGGATTTCACACTTTAGGACCAGAGCACTTTTTACGATTGGGCACTTCGTCATTTTAACTGACAATTGCGCGGTCGTACCACGTTGTACCCAAACTAAATTTGCGTCCTCTTTTCCCCACAAATAGAGCTTTCTTTTGGTGGTATTTGGTCCCCTTTGCGTCATTTCTGATCACCGCTATAAACAAAAGAAGGCGACAATTTTGCAAAAAAAAAAAAAAAAAAATTTCTTACTTTTTGCTAAAATACAAATCCAAAAAAAAATAAACATTTTTTTTTTCATCGGTTTAGGCCGATTTATATTCTTCCTCATATTTTTGGTAAAAAAAAAATCGCAATGGGTGTTTATTGATTGGTTTGCGCAAAAGTTGCCGCGTTTACGGATGATGAGAATTCATTTCTGGGGTTTTTATTTTTTTTTTTACTAGTAATGTCAGCGATCTGCGATTTTTAGCAGTACTGCGATATTGCAGCAGACATGTCAGACCATTTTAACACTTTTTTGGGACCATTGGCATTTATACAGCGATCAGTGGTATAAAAAAATGGATTTTATTAAAACTTACCGTAAAATCCTTTTCTCCGAGTTCACTGACAGACGCAGCTCTTCATGACATGTGGGGTTTATGCTTGTCCTACTAGGAGTTAACTAGGCAGGGAAAGAGCAAGCTGGCCCCTCCCATGGCGGTCGTCCCCCTTTCCCACATAAACCCTCTACCTAGTATAGCTCAACAGTTCGTAACAAGCCGTACCGAAACAGAGCACAGAGGGGTGGGTGCTGCGTCTGTCAGTGAACTCGGAGAAAAGGATTTTACGTTCACTGACAGATGCAGCTCTTCATGACATGTGGGGATGTCCCCAAGCTGTGTCAAAAAGAGGGGTGGGTAAACGATAACAACAGTACCCAACAGAACCTCTAAGGAGGCGCCAGGCACGCCTACACTGCTGCCTGTAAAATTTGCGGCCAAATGCAGCATCCAAAGATGCTAACATATCAATCTTATAAAACTTAGTGAAGGTGTGTACCGAGGCCCAAGTGGCCGCCTTGCATACCTGTGACACCGAGGCCTGGTGTCTGAAAGCCCAGGAAGTGCTAACAGCCCGGATAGAATGAGCCGTGACCGGAAAAGGGGGAACCTTGCCCCGAACAGAATATGCATGGGTCACGGTCTGCCTAATCCAACGGGAGACAGTAGCCGGCGAGGCTGCCAAACCCTTGCGCGAACCATCAGTCAGTACAAACAAAGAATCAGACTTCCGAAAGGAAGCCGTAGCATCTAGATACACTCGTAAGGCCCTTACTACGTCCAAGGCATGCAACTCAAATTCTTTAGGGTGCGATGGACGTGGGCACAAAGAAGGAGGAACAATATCTTCGTTAATGTGGAAGGGAGAAACCACCTTCGGAGGAACGAAGGAGAATGTTGCAAGACCGCCTTGTCCTTGTGCAGGACTAGATAAGGGGACTTGCACGACAGTGCCGCCAACTCAGACACCCGCCTAGCGGATGTGATGGCCACCAAAAAGGCCACCTTCTGCGACAGCAGTTGAAAGGAAATCTCCCAGATCTTCTCATATGGTGGTCTCTGAAGCACAGAAAGCCCAAATTCAAATCCCATGGAGCCATCGGAGACCTCACCCGAGGCGCCACATGTTGCACACCTTGCACAAAGGTACGAATCAACGAGTGCGAAGCCAAGGGTCTTTGAAAAAGAATTGCCAGAGCTGATATCTGGCCCTTGAGGGTGCTCAAGGCCAGATTTTTGTTCAGGCCTTGCTTTAAAAAAGTCAGGACTCTGGACACCACATAAGAGAGAGGGTTATGACCCTCCCCCTCGCACCAAGCTATGTAAGCCTTCCAGGTGCGGTAATATATTTTGCGAGAAGTACACTTGCGAGCTTTAAGCAAGGTAGGGATCACAGAGTCAGCGACCCCCCTGTCCCTCAGCACCTGGGACTCAATAGCCAGGCCGTCAAAGCCAGCGAGGGTAAAGCAGGGTGCAAGATGGGCCCCTGAGACAGTAGATCGTCTCGCAGCGGAAGCCACCAGGGAACGTCCTCCACCATCTGCACCACGTCGGCGTACCATGTGCGCCGAGGCCAATCCGGAGCCACCAGGATCATTGGAATTCCCTCCGCTACTACTCTGCGTAACAACCGTGATAGAAGTTTTATTGGAGGGAAGGCATACAGAAGACGATAACGGCCCCAGGGAGACACTAGAGCATTCGTGGCTACTGCCAACGGATCCCTCGTCCTGGACACAAAGGTCCTCACCTTGTGATTGAACCGAGACGCCATGAGATCCACGTCCGGTGTCCCCCATCTGTGGCAAATCTGGCTGAATACCTCTGGATGGAGAGACCACTCTCCCTGATCCAGCGTCTGGCGACTAAGAAAGTCCGCCTGCCAGTTTTCCACGCCTGGAATGTAAACGGCGGAGATTGCCGGAACGTGGAGTTCTGCCCTACGCAGGATCAGAGCTGCTTCCGCCGCAGCTGCTGAACTCTTCGTTCCGCCCAGATGGTTCACATATGCCACTGCTGTGGCATTGTCCGACTGAATCCAAATCGTACGATATTGCAACCTCACTGTCCAGTGAGAGAGACATAACCTGATCGCTCTTTGCTCCAGCACAATTGATGGGAAGGCGTGCTTCCTGCGCAGACCAACGGCCCTGGGCAGACAGCCTGCCCCAGGACTCCGCCCCAGCCTGAAAGGCTGGCATCCATGGTGATGATCACCCACTGAAGGGGTAGGAACGACTTTCCCCGAGTCAGCACCGAGTCCCCGCAGCCACCAGGTCAGAGAGCCCCTTGTCTGGGAGCTCAGGCATATCAGAAGGAGACCCAGATATTCCAGGCGACAGGATAGAGATACCATCGACTTTTGCAGGTTGATCAACCAACCGAAGTCCTGCAACGAGGCCATTGTGATCTTCACATTCTCCTCCAGAGCCGAGGCAGACTCAGCTCTCAGGAGCAGGTCGTCGAGGTAGGCTACCACTGCAATGCCTCTCTGCCGCAGTAACGCCAATACTGGAGCTACCAGTTTGGTGAGAACCCGGGGAGCTGATGCTAGACCAAAGGGGAGTGCCACAAATTGGTAATGGAGGTCCCCCACTGCAAAGCGAAGAAAACGCTGGTGCCGTGGACAAATGGGAACATGGAGATACGCGTCCCTGATATCCAGAGACGCCAGGAATTCCCCTGGATGGAGGGCGGCCACGACCGAGCGAAGTGATTGCATCCGGAATTTCCGCGGTTTTACATATCGGTTCAGGGCCTTCAGGTCCAGAACTGGCCTGACCCCCCCTCCTTTTTTGGAGACCATAAACAGGTTTGAGTAGAAACCTCAAAACTTTCCACATGAGGTACTGGCATGATCACCCCCTGGTCTGAGAGTGCCTGAATGGCCCTCAAGAGGGCCTCCCGACGCCCCTGCGGGAGCCCTGAGTTCGGTGGGAAGAACCTGTCTGGGGGTAGAGTGCTGAACTCTATCCTGTAGCCGGTGGACACTACTTTCTGGACCCACCGGTCGGAAATGCGAGCAGTCCACCGGTCCGCGAACCCCAGAAGACGTACCCTCACCCAAAGCCCGGGTGGGGGCAGCCCATCAGGCGGAGGAGGGCTTATCCTCCGCCTTCTCAGTTTTTCGCTGCCACTGCCGCTTACCGACCCCTGCAGCGGCCTTACAGGCTCGGTTCCTTTTTCCTGCCACGCCAAAGGCGCGAAAAAAACTCTTCTGACCCGAGGCAGGAGGCCCCTGTCTACGGCGAAACTCACGCCTCCGGGGTTCTGGGAGGAAAGTGCTCTTTCCTCCAGTGAAATCCATAATGATCTCATCCAGTTGGGGACCAAAGAGACGCCCACCTTGAAAGGGGAGGTCCGCAAGACCTTTCTTGGACGCATGGTCCCCGGACCATGAGCGCAACCAAAGAACCCGTCTAAGAATGACGGCAAAAACAGCCATTCTGGACAACATAGGCAGTAGATCCACTGCTGCGTCACAGAGGTACTTGATACCTTGATATAAAAAGTCAACTCTCTGCGGCGCATCAATCAGGCGACCGCAGTCCAGATCATTCAGACAGGTGTTGCACCGCCATGGCAGACACCAGGGCCGGTCTCAGAGCTGAGTCTGCTACCAGAAAAAGAGCTTTTAGCACCGCCTCTGTCCGCCTATCAGCCGGATCCTTAAAGGAAGGGGCCCCTTCCAGTGGGATGGTTGTCGCCTTATTTAGACGAGCTATCGGTGGGTCCACCACAGGTGACTCCCACTTCTTCAGAAAACTATCCTCAAAGGGATAGCGGATGGCAAAACGTTTTGACAGCGAAAAAGAGGGCTGCGGACGCTACCATTCACGATAGATCAGATGATCAAAAAACTGATCATAGGGATAATCCCTAGGGGCCCTAGGGGGCCTGGCGGACCCACACACATACGCAGATGTCTGCGATTCGCCATCCTGGCTCAGTCACAGCGCAGTGCGAATGCCAGCGATAATGACGGATACCAGTGCTTTTTCGCGCGCAGCTGCCGCCCCCTGGTCCTCCTCTCCTTCCGAGGGGGCCAGTTCACTGTCAGAAAGGTCCACTGGGGTCCCTGTGACCCCCGAAGCTATCTCTGGATCAAAGTCCTCCCCTGATGAACGAGGGGGCGGAGGACGCTTCCTAGGGACCTGATGGGCGACATCCGCCCGGGGAAGAAACTCACTAAAGACCGCCCGCAGCTGGTCCAGAAAAGCCCCTTGCGCAGACTGCGCACGGCAGGATAGTCTGCCATCATTTTTCCCCTAAAATAGCCCTCCGTAAAATGCAGTTGAGAACACTTGGTTTGAGGCACCCCCACACGGAACGGGCACGATGCGGCGGGTCCCCATACCGCGGGACTGGCTCGCATCGGTCGGCCAGGCCGGGGAAAGTACAGAGTCCAGAACGACCCTCTATGCCCCGGCCGGCTTCTTGATAGCAGACTTCATGCTTGATAGAAGTAAGTAGTCAAAAGAAAAATAAAGAGAAAATAAAAAGAAAACGGTCTCAATCCGGACCCCAATTCCCCTAAGGGAGCCAGGTCAACTCCTTGCAAACTAGGCATTAAAACTGTTGAGCTATGCTAGGTGGAGGGTTTATGTGGGAAAGGGGCACAGCCCCCATGGGAGGGGCCAGCTTGCTCTTTCCCTGCCTAGTTAACTCCTAGTAGGACAAGCATAAACCCCACATGTCATGAAGAGCTGCGTCTGTCAGTGAACGTAGGAGAAATGCATTGATTACTGTGTAAATGTCATTGGCAGTGAAGGGGTTAACCTGCAGGGGGTGCGCTAAGGGTTAACTGTGTTCCTTCCCTGTGTTCTAACTGTGTGTGGGCTGGGCTGGCAGGGGGAGGGGAGTGATCATGGCTTCCATACACAGGAAGCCTGTAATCACAGCCCTTCCCCTTCTTTCAGAACGGAGATCCGTGTTTACTTACATGGACCTCCCTTCTTTCACTGCAGGGGGGACCATCATGGGTAGGCAGCGGAGATCGAGTCCGCCCTACCCACTCCCTGGCCCCCCCGGAACACAGTGAGCGTGCGAGTGCGCCTCCGGTGGTGCGCGCGCTCACAGTGAGGGATCTCGCAGCCACCGTCATATGACGGCGGTTTGCGATATCCAGCCACTTTGTCGCCGCCAGACACTGGTCAGCGGTTGGCAAGTGGTTAAGCCATGTAAACACTAAAAGTTTTTTTTACTGTTCAACGCAGGTTGAATGAAAAAAAAGAATGAAGAGCTTGGGAGGAGATCATTTACAAACAATCCGATGTTAGTACAGCAGTCTCCCTCGCTGAGCTATTATGTTCTGACAGGGGAACAACCTCCCCGTCAGAACACACCGGTCAGCGCTCTCAGCCATTGGCAGCCAACGCCAATTGGAAGCCGATCGGCAGACCTTTTCGGTCATGTTCCTTGGACCAAAGGAAGGGAGGGAGGCGCACCTAAGTGTAGTATTAAAGATCTATTCATTTTGCATAACAAATGCACACTTACAAGAGGATGTAGGTTAAAAGCATGTCCATCAATGGGGCAGTCTGACGGGCCATATCCGCATATGCAGGTGTTGTGGTGGTCCACAGGAGATGTGGAGGATACGGGACTTCGTCTGGAGGGTCGCCCGTGATCAGCGGTGTCACCGCCAGTCCGTGGCTCGGATAGCACAGCAGAACGTTTCTGGCCTCCGGGACCGAAAGTTGCGTCAGCGGTTATAGCCCGTCAGACTGCCCCATTGATGGACATGCTTTTAGCCTACATCCTCTCGTAAGTGTGCATTTGTTATGCGAATTGAATAAATCTTTAATACTACACTTAGGTGCGCCTCCCTCCCTTCCTTTGTTTTATGATACAGAGCTCTGGACACACTCTGGGGACGGCTGTCACCTTTTACCACCACCAGCTCATCCGATCATTCAGAAGCACCACTGATGATGTAAGTGGTTTTTACCCCCCACAACAGCGCCAGGGAACCACCACATACTTTATGTTCCTTGGACCGGCTGTCATACACACGGGCCAAATGTCAGCCCGTTTCTGTTGAAATGTCCAATACCACCCAATATTCGGCCTGTGTGTACGGAACTTAACCATAAAATAAAGTGACAGAACTAAGCAATTGGATCTAAATGACAAAAAAAACTCTAAATGGCAATAAAAAGCAAGTACCAAATAAGAAGCAAAAATACTACAAACAACACACAAGAAAAGACAACAAAGTTAACCAACCTAGTGTTAAACCAGACCTTTCAGTGCAATGCAAGGCCTGCATATACTGTCAGGGCCCCCCTCCCCCTTTAAAAAATCACCTAATGTTAGTAGTCCCAAAACTTACCTGTCAAGAAAAAAGTTGGATTTATTCTTACATCACATCCCTTCCAGTTAGATCCTGGGGAATACAGAGCAGCCAAAATCACTCTTGCAACAGACTGAAGTGTCTTCTCTCAAGATTTCTCGTGCTCTGCATTGTACATGAATCTTCCCGGAAGGACGGTGTTGTCACACTCAGTGAAGATCAAAAAACACAGATATGGACTAGCACTGCAATCTGGCAATATGAAAGCAGAATAACAATTCCAGGACTCAAAAATAAAAGACAAAATACCATATGAGTGTTGAGGGAATGCATTTTGTATCTAGCAACTGCCTTTTAAATCTTATGTAGCACCCTGGTATTAGACAGGGTTGCTAACAAATTTAGCCCTGCTAGGTGGTAACTAGCCTGGCTAATTGGTAAGAGATGAACTGACCTTTCCCTAAATCTGGGTTGGTGCACCTCTCTCTTCTGTCACTGGGTGGCATTGTGGCATTAGACTGACAAGGGCATAGTGAACTCAGACTATGAATGGTTAGGCTGTTTCAACCAATTGGCAGTGGTTTTCTTCGGCCCCTTAGCCTGCTGGGAGAGCCTATTTATTTGGGGGGAGTCAGGGGATCGCGGTTCTTTGTCACCTGGACGGCTGTCTAGGTGGACGCTTGTTTAAAAGCTCCCGGCTGTTAGGCCAGAAGCCTGAGGCCTATCTGGAAGTACCTGGCTGCTAGGACAGTCTGAGGCCTATCCAGGTTGGAAGCAAGCAGCGCGGGGTTGGGGCTTCAGGCCTGGAGCCCAACCAGGTTGCAGGGGTTCTGCGGGATGGAGAACCAAGTTGTTGCCATAGGTGAAGGAAAGCAGTTGCCACATGGGATGACCCCTCCTAGGTCAGAGATAAAGGGGACCCAGTCACGACTAATGGACACCTACTCCTGTTATCAGAGGCCAGTTCACGGAAGTCTGAAGAAGTACCAGAGCAGCCTTTTTCACTAGGGACAGTGAAGAAGTTGGGAAAGCTTCAGCGTTAAAGTCAGGGACCCAACGGGGTTAGCGTGGGTGGCACTTGATGAGGATTCAGCGGGTTAGCTGAGAGCCAAGCCAGGGACCCAGCGGGTTAGCGTGGGTGACGCTTGGAGGATACAGCGGGTTAGCTGTGAAGAGCTCAGGGAATCCAGTGGGAGGCTGGGATCTGGAGGTGTGGTAAAAAGACAGGGAGCTCAGTGAGAAGATCCACAGTGAGAGTTTGTGAGATGAGATCTGCAACGGGATACTGTGAGTTAAGTGTTCAGCTCTACAATGATCATTGAAAGTTTCGTTGCTATAGGAGACAGCAATCTACAAGTACAGTTTTCTGCAATCCAGTTTAAAAGCCCTCAAACTGTATAGCTGTTTTTCTATTCCTATTTTGTCTTGGAGTCTGCTAAATTGCTTTTGCATCTGCCTAAGGCTCCGTTCACACAGGGGCGATCCGACTTAGGCAGGCTTTGCTAGGCGACTTTCAGCGCAACTTCAGCCAACTTATAGTGCGACTTCATGCCAGGCGACTTTGCCTGTGGCCAATCAGATAAGGGAGGGAGGGGGGTTGCCTTCAAAAATTCTTTAAAAATAAAACTGTAAAGTCGCTTCAATATAGATGGGTGATCCTACTTGCAGACAACTTCTATTGAATTATATGGGCACAAGTCTGATAGAAGTCGCCTTGAAGTCATGCAGGAACCTTTACTGAAGTCAAAGCGACTTTAGTAGTGTGCATTAAGACGGCTCCCATTCACTTCAATGGGAATTCAGATGTCAATTGACTTGGGGCGACTTGAGGTGACTCAAGTTGGAGCGCAAGTCGCCCCTGTGTGAACGGGCCCTAAGCGTGTCCCGGCCCTGAACCCTTTCTCCATAGTTCTTGTTAAGAGACAGTAAATCTCTTTTGCATTCACAAAGTGACTGGCGCCCAACTTATTCTACCTATCTACACCCACCATGCCTAGTAACCCACACTTTGAAGAAGGATGTCAGCTCTCCCTGACTCTGGAGGTCACACCTAGGCCTCGGGGTCATGGCTACACTTATGTGAAATAACATTGGAGGCTATTTGCAAGACAGAACGATACAGAGAAACAATGGATGCCAAAAGCAATGACTACTAACCTCCACTGCCGGTTTCTGCCTATGCAGACAAGGTGTGGCAGGAGACAATCCTCAAATAGGATGAAGAGCATCAGTGCACTGAAACCTTGCATTAGATCTACCAAAAATTCAGCCCGCTGTCAGAATTCCAGGAACAAAGACATAGTTGCCAAGATTGTCAAAAAATGTATAGAAACACATTTTTGTCTGTAGGCTTATGTGAGTCTATAGTTAAGGGGCGGTGCATTTGTTTGTAGGCATGTTATGGTGGGGGGTGAAAAAATGTGGCGTGCGAAGCACGCCGCGGTGAAAAAGGGGCATGGTTTAAACTAAATATTGGGCTTGGCTTAAATGGGTGTGGTTATAGTCTGAGACGAAAGAGGGATGGAAGGACAAAGAGAGGGAGAGAGAAAGAAAGAGAGAGAAAGAGATAGGGAGGGAAGGAGAGAGAAGGAAGGAAAGAAAGAGGGATGGAGGGACAACAGGCCCAGATCCAACACCACAATACAATATGTGTATTCCAGAAAGTCTAACAATCAGCAGATAAATATACTCCAAACACCTGGTGTTAGCGCGCTTCAATCATCACGGCACCATGGTTGATATGGTGTCAGGATGATTGAAGCACATTATTTCTATTATTACATTGTAATATAAAATTAAATATTTCACCATAATGTAAAATCAGTGGGTGCCCTGAGCGTGTCACTTGCCACGTTACTTGTCACCAGAGATGCAGCGCTCACTTGTCACCAAGATGCAGCTTGCCAACAGATTCTGAGATCTCTATGCTGCTGTATCGACAGAGCCGCCGCTAGAGGTCCGTGGTCGGCACTGGTGATTTTGTCTCCGCCGCCATTTTTGCAAAGAGCCAGTGCCATCTTTACAGCATCACGGCTCCCTGTGCAAGGTAATGAGCAGGGCCCCTTCCAAGGACATGGTAACCTAAAGCGTGTTTAATGCGCTGCGGCAAACAGTGGGTGTGGATTTTTAGTTTGATTCAAAATTTTAGTCTGTTTTTTTTACAATTTTTTAATTTGTTTATTATTATTTTTTAAATAATATTTTACTTTTCTTACAACGCTGTTGGGAATGTTTGGTGTTTGGTGAGACATTCCCCTGTTCCTTTCTGCAGTCTTAGCTGCACTGCAGATGAATGAATAGGAGACAGAAGCTCCTCTCCATTCATAAACTGAAGCATAGTATACATACATATATATATATATATACGGTATCTCACAAAATTTAGTAAACCCCCTCACAATTTTGCAAATATAATAATTTATCTTTTCATGTGACAACACTGAAGAAATTACACTTTGCTACAATGTAAAGTAGTGAGTGAGTGAGTGTAAATTTGCTGTCCCCTCAAAATAACTCAACACACAGCCGTTAATGTCTAAACCGCTAGCAACAAAAGTGAGTACACCCCTAAGTGAAAATGTCCAAATTGGGCCCAAAATGTCAATATTTTGTGTGGCCACCTTTATTTTCCAGTTCTGCTTTAACGCTCTTGGGCATGGAGTTCACCAGAGCTTCACAGGTTGCCACTGGAGTCCTCTTCCACTCCTCCATGATGACATCACGGAGCTGGTGGATGTTAGGGACCTTGCGCTCCTCCACCTTCCGTTTGAGGGTTGGCGGATTCATCACGGAACACCGGGACAAAGCTAATTTCCCGTGAATTTTCCCAGGACATGGTAAGACGTGGATTTAGGTCTGAAAACCGTGAATGTCCCGGGAAAATCGGGACTGTTGGCAACTATGCAAAGACTGGGAGGTGTAAAAAAAACAATATATTACCTTCAGTTCATCGGCATCATAAAAATCCACACGTACTGCGGGCACCATCCATGTCTGGAAGAGTGTGGCCAGTATCTGTTTGGCGATCGTGTCTGCAATGAGATGGAAGTGAAGAGGGTTCCTCCTGAAAATAAAAAGACCAAAGAGATTAAAATGGTAATGAGGTTCCACTCGCTCGAATCTCCTCTGAGACCCTACCACAATCTTACTACCTTTGAAGGCTTGAGCGTGAACCTCCCTGAATCTAGGCACCTACTATCCCAAATGTACCGCTTGGTCTTGAGTACACAGGTCACAGGGAAACCCTACTATATAAAGGAATGGGAGAGGGACCATGGACAAGAACTCACTGATACCCAGTTGCATAGAATGCTAAAATTTACCCACTCCTCCTCGACATGCTCCAGATGGTACAGAACCCCCTCTAAACTAACTCAGATGTTTCCAACAGTGGATGATAGATGCTGGAGGGGCTGTGGCCAACAAGGAACATTCCTCCACATCTGGTGGCAGTGTCCCAAGATTACGGCCTTCTAAGATGCTGTGACCCTGTGGATTAAAAGGACGACTCTGCACAATATTGAATGCTCTCCCCTGCACTTTCTTTTCCACGGGGTCCCATCCTCTCTTAAACTGTATAAAAGAAGTGTCACTCTTCATCTTCTTAATGCCGCCAAGGCTTTGATTCTCAAATACTGGAAACAAACCAACTGCCTGACCTTAGCAGAATAGAAAAAAGAAGTAGACAAGATCATGGAAGCAGAGGTTTCATGAAGCTAAGGACCAATACGATAAATTTAAGGACACCTGGGCAGGCTGGACTTATTACTCACAAGAAATTGACAACACAACAACTACCCTCTAGGTCAGCATATACCTACACTCTGTAAACTTACCCAAACCTGAGCATTGGAAGCATACCTCCCACTACAAAATAATGTTTTTTTTGGGGGGTTTTTTTTAATTGTATCTCACTTTACTCTTACCCATTAAGATAACAGTAACACTTTATTACCTCTTGTGGGTCAAGTGTCTAGACCTTAAACTGACAATACTTTGCAGTTGTAAAGAATGTAGAGAAATGTGGAGTGCACCGGGATGGCCCTGGGTCCATGCTCCCCTGTCCTAACACACCCGCCTGCTGATGGCGTGGAGGCTCAGGACGGACCTGGACGAGTTCTGATTGGCCCTCCCCCTAGGAATTACTTTTATATTATTGTATGAATAAGTGTACTGTCGGTTTACATGTAAATATATTCGGTTAATGGTACCCTTGACCCATGAATCGCTTTCTTTTTGTTTTTGTTCAACTAACCTTTGCATTTTCTCTGCTTTCTGTATTGCATAAATACTTAATAAACATTTATATTATAAAAAAAAAATATGGGGTGACTTCAGTCATTTAAAAACATGTAAAAACATGAACATTCTGCATTTCAAATGACTGTGGACTTGTGATAGAGTAGATCTAATTTTTACCCTATCATTGTGGCCCTGCTTGCCGTTGACAGAGTGTAGCAATAAAAGTATAAAGTCCTACTGTAGAGTGCTGTCTGGTGTCATCGACATACCTTCCTCGTTGTACTTTGTATTTAGGAGAGGCCTTACTGAGCCCATGCCCTCTCCCTCAGTCAAGCGTACCTCTGCCATATCACTACCAGTAACAGAATGGGGTCCCGCCGTGCACCTAGCATGGACCTCATGTGTGCACTTAATTATCTGTGGAGGGAGCCAGATCACCACCCCCGCCCCCAGATGCCACACTTCATAAATGGCTGCAATGTACCTTTCACTAGTTCCTGGTTACCCATAGCAACCACATTCCTACTTCTGCTTATTTTGCTGAATTAATATTTTGTAATTGATTTGCTTCATACCCCATACAGTCAGGTCCATAAATATTGAGACATCAACACAATTCTAATCTTTTTGGCTCTGTACACCACCACAATGGATTTGAAACGGACAAGATGTGCTTTAACTGCAGATTTTCAGCTTTAATTTGAGCGTATTTACATCCAAATAAGTTTGCATATGTACCTCCCACTTTTTAAGGGACAATTGGCTGCTCAGCTGTTCCATGGCCAGGTGTGTGTTATTCCCTCATTATCCCATTTAGAAGGAGCAGATTAAAGGTCCAGAGTTCATTTCAAGTGTGCTATTCACATTTGGAATCTGTTGCTGTCAACTCTCAATATGAGATCCAAAGAGCTGTCACTATCAGTGAAGCAAGCCAACATTAGGCTGAAAAAACAAAACAAACTCATCAGAGAGATAGCAAAAACATTAGGTGTGGCCAAATCAACTGTTTGGAACATCCTTAAAAAGAAAGAATGCACCGGTGAGCTCAGCAACACCAAAAGATCCGGAAGACCATGGAAAACAACTGTGGTGGGTGACCGAAGAATTCTTTCCCTGGTGAAGAAAACACCCTTCACAACTGTTGGCCAGACCAAGAACACTCTCCAGGAGGTAGGTGTATGTGTGTCAAAGTCAACAATCAAGAATAAACTTCACCAGAGTGAATACAGAGGGTTCACCACAACATGTAAACCATTGGTGAGCTTCAAAAACAGGAAGGCCAGATTAGAGTTTGCCAAGCAACATCTAAAAAAGCCTTCACAGTTCTGGAACAACATCCTATGGACAGATGAGACAAAGACTTGTCAACTTGTACCAGAGTGATGGGAAGAGAAGAGTATGGAGAAGGAAAGGAACTGCTCATGATCCAAAGCATATCACCTCATCAGTGAAGCATGGTGGTGGTAGTGTCATGGCGTGGGCATGTATGGCTGCCAATGGAACTGGTTCTCTTGTATTTATTGATGATGTGACTGCTGGCAAAAGCAGCAGGGTGAATTCCGAAATGTTTCGGGCAATATTATCTGCTCATATTCAGCCAAATGCTTCAGAACTCATTGACAGCGCTTCACAGTGCAGATGGACAATGACCCGAAGCATACTGCGAAAGCAACCAAAGAGTTTTTTAAGGGAACAAAGTGGAATGTTATGCAATGGCCAAGTCAATCACCTGACCTGAATCCAATTGAGCATGCATTTCACTTGCTGAAGACAAAATTGAAGGGAAAATGCCCTAAGAACTGAAGACAGTTGCAGTAGAGGCCTGGCAGAGCATCCCCAGGGATGAAACCCAGCGTCTGGTGATGTCTATGCGTTCCATACTTCAGGCTGTAATTGACTGCAAGGGATTTGCAATCAGGTATTAAAAAGTGAAAGTTTGATTTATGATTGTTAATCTGTCCCATTACTTTTGGTCCCTTAAAAAGTGGGAGGCACATATACAAACTGTTGTAATTCCTACACCATTCACCAGATTTGGATGCAAATACCCTCAAATTAAAGCACATCTTGTTTGTTTCATTTCAAACCCATTGTGGTAGTGTATAGCGCCAAAAAGATTAGAATTGTGTCGATGTCCCAATATTTATGGACCTGACTGTATGTGCTTTACTGACCCTATTCTTTCATATGCCAGAAACTCTCATTCACCCCTTTAAATGACTTCAGACCTTGCTTAAAACAGTTGATGCAATTTTACTCAATACTTGTGGCAAAGTACACTCCTGTGCGACTTAACCCTATCTGAGTGAACTAGGCTGCCCAGGCATGCCTCAACATGGTGATAGTCCATAACTGGCACCTTCCAAGGTTTAGCAATTCTCTGGTCATCTGATGTCTTCCAAAAGACTGCTGGGCGCAGCGATCGTTCTCAGTGGTTCATGATGGTCATAGCATGTCTAGGAGTGGGCTTTGGAACCCAGCCTTTTCCCTCTATTTATATAACGGGGTGGACAGACACGACCCAAAAATCCAAGAAACTAAGCCTGGGCAAGGCAACTACATAACTAATACACTGTAGGCAACCTGCCTACAAGCAAACCAAAAGTAAAGGAGCCCAAGAATATTTATTTCCTCACAAAAGTCCTAAGATGACAAACCAACATGTTTTGGGAGGTATAGAGTTCCTCCTTGATCAAGGACCAGGGTTTTAATCCATCATCCATGCTAGGAAAAAAATGGCTTCTTTAATCCTAAAGCATAATTTAGTAGCTGAATCCTTGTGACTGCTGGCTTCCACGGCCTTTGAGTCTGCAAACATGCAATGAAGGGTGTTCTCCAATTTAAGTACCCCCCCCCATACAACTGGCTGTCTATATCTCTGGATCTACTGTTAGTTTCACCATGAGGTTTTCTCTGAAGGTAAACACCAATTATGTATTTCTTCATCATATACTTAATTTTAACTTCTGTTTTTCGAAGACGCTCATTTAAATCATAATGCTTTCTTAAAATGTCTTCTCAGAAAACACGCCACCTCCCTGAAGCCGCACAAATATGCTTACATAACCCTCATTTTCCCCGAATCGCTCTTCTGTTGCTGCTCCTTATCTATTGATCGGGACATGAAAACAGACATTAGTTCCACTACAAAAAGCCGCCATCTCCTGGATAAATAGAAGAGATTTTATTCCCCACCCCCTCCTTTCAGTCTAGTGGATATGTGTCACCCTTGGCATACTCCTGAGAACAAATCCTTTTATTTGATATTCAAATAATATCCATTAAAATCTTATCACCTCTCTGGGGAATTAGCGGAGCGGCCCTGCTCACAAAAGAGCGACCCGCAAGCAGTAAGTTATGGGCGCCGAGAGGATACGTGACATTGTTGCTCTGTGTAGCTATCAGTTTTGTCAAGTTTCTTAATGCAATTATGTACTTAATCAGCTATTTACATAATTGTGTTACGGAAGCCGGGACAAGAGTGGTGATATGTATGTTCTGACGGAGAAAAACACACGCTCAGCATCTAATGGGAACATTCAGACGTTGTCACAAGGCTCAGCGTTAAGTGGGTGGGTTGGATGTTGCCATGAACAGGTATTAAATGTGATGCTTTCAATTTAAAGCATAATTTGCCATTACTAGGTCATCTCTCCTCTTAATAAATTGAATGCATAGCGTTTCTTGTACATCAGGTCCTATTTATTATGTGCAGGACTAATATATATAGATGTAGCGCCCTCCTAAGTAGGTTATAGGATAGATAGATAAGTGTTAGTGTGAGTTTTTGATAGGAAAATTTTGTTGACACACTGTAGTCAATGTAGCTGTAATTTTGGGTAAGGTAAAAGCATATAGTTAGGCTAACTGTACTCAGTAAGCCGTAATTTTATAATCAGGTCTGCTCTGTGTGCTCTGCTACTGCCATTTTGCCTGATAGGTCCCTCTCTATCCAGGTAACTTAAAAGGGTTGTGGATGATAGGTGTGGAGCTATGCAGAGGGCAGCATGAATAATGATGCATCCCAGACTATCCCAGAGAGGCATCTCGGAGCACACAAAGCTTGGGGTCTCGTGGGTCCCAGAGTGGAGGAGTCCAGCCTAGGGGGCACCCTGCCCTCTTAGGCAGAAGCTGCTGTTGGTGAGGCCTTAGGTGGGCAACCCTGAGGGGAGGAAGGTTGAGACCCAGGTGCTAAGAAGAAGTTGACTGAGGGGGGCTGTCTGTCAAAGATCTGTCTAGTATCACTGAAGAGTGTCGCTTGGAACATTGGAAGGAGGTTTAGAGAAGAGCTGTAAAGAAGAATGGACCAAAATCCCTCCTGAGATATGTGCAAACCTGGTAACCAACTACCAGAGACGTCTTACCTCTGTGCTTGCCAACAAGGGTTTCTCCAACGAGTTCTAAGTCATGTTTCGCTTGGGGATCAAGTACCTTTTTTACTCATTGAACTGCAACTCAATTTATAACATTTGTATCATGTTTTTTTCTGGATTTTTGGTTGATAATCTGTCTCTATCATTTAAAAAACACCTATTCACACCCTTCAATTTTTTTGTACGTGGGCAAACCTACAAAATCTGCAGGGAATCAAATAATTAATTTTCCCCACTATATATATATATATGTATATATACAGTGGGGCAAAAAAGTATTTAGTCAGCCACCAATTTTGCAAGTTCTCCCACTTAAAAAGATGAGAGAGGCCTGCAATTTTCATCATAGGGTCACTTCAACTATGAGTGACAGAATGAGAAAAAAAAATCCAGAAAATCACATTGTCTGATTTTTAAAGAATTTATTTGCAAATTATGGTGGAAAATAAGTATTTAGTCACCTACAAAAAAGCAAGATTTCTGGCTCTCACAGACCTGCAACTTCTTCTTTAAGAGGCTCCTCAGTCCTCCACTCGTTACCTGTATTAATGGCTCCTGTTTGAACTCCTTATCAGTATAAAAGACACCCAGAGGCGTAACTAGAACCTTCAGGGCCCCGGTGCAAGAGATTATGAAGGGCCCCCTGACCCCTGGCCAGGGCCCTTCCCTCTTCCCACTGATCCTGGGGCCCTTTACTCCTATCGTGGGTCCCTTTATTGCGGTACTGCAGTGGGGCCCTTTCACAAGTTCTGCAGCAGGCCCGAGGGGGACCAGGGAAGCACACAGGGGCCCTGGGAACAGCAGAAGACAAGTAAACTGGATAGAGGAAAATGGAGGAGATTGTGTCCTCTAAATGCCACCCCCGCCATCCCTCCTATTCAGGTGTACAGGGGAGGCACACGGGCCCCCTGGACCATGGGGCCCGGTTGCAATTGCAACCCCTGCAACCCCTATCGTTACGCCCCTGAAGACACCTATCCACAACCTCAAACAGTCAGACTTCAAACTACACTATGGCCAAGACCAAAGAGCTGTCAAAGGACACCAGAAACAAAATTGTAGACCTGCACCAAGCTGGGAAGACTGAATCTGCAATAGGTAAGCAGCTTGGTGTGAAGAAATCAACTGTGGGAGCAATTATTAGAAAATGTAAGACATACAAGACCAGGCCTCGACAAACCCCGGGCGCCAGGTCGCCATGGCGACCAGAAATCGCGTCCTGGCGAGTGACTGCCGTTCCTTCTCTCCCCATGTTAAAACAGCGTGTCAGATTCAGTGAGAGCCGAGAGTTCTCTGCTTAATCTAACAGCTGTTAAACTTGGCCGGCTGCCCGGATATTTGTTGAGAGTTAGGCTGGGTTCACACTAGTCCGATTCTCGGACCGACATGAAGAGCACAAGTTGCATTACGTCACAAAAACAATGATTACCTATTCCGTCTTAACTGCTCCGACATGTGTTTTTCAAAGTCGGAGCGACTTTGAAAAAGGTTCCTGTACTACTTTTGTCCGACTTTGATCCTACTTCAGCCCATTGAAAGGTATTGAAGTCGGATCAAAGTAGTATCAGTGTCTTCACTGATCCGACTTTGGCATGCGACTTGTGCTCTGGGGATCTTGAAGGGGAACTCCACACCATATTTTTAAAGAAAAAACTGGCATGGGGTCCCCCTCCAGGAGCATACCAGGCCCTTTGGTCTGGTACGGATTTTAAGGGAACCCCATGCCGAAAAAAACAGCGTGAGGTCCCCCCCCCAAAATCCATACCAGACCTTTATCCGAGCACGCAGCCCGGCAGGCCAGGAAAGGGGGTGGGGACGAGCAAGCGGGCCCGCATACCAGGCCGCGTGCCCTCAACATGGGGAGTATGGGTGCTTTGGGGCAGGGGGGGCTCTGTGCCCCCCACCCCAAAGCACCTTATCCCCATGTTGATGAGGACAAGGGCCTCTTCCCGACAACCCTGGCCGGTGGTTGTCGGGGTCTGCGGGCGGGGACTCATCGGAATCTGGAAGCCCCCTTTAACAAGGGGGCGCCCAGATGCCGGCCCCCCACCCTATGTAAATGAGTATGGAGTACATCGTACCCCTACCCATTTACCTGGAAAGAAATATGTACACAAAAAAACCACACAGCTTTTTAAAATATTTTATTAAATCAGCTCCGGTGGTCTTCTCCCCTCTCCGGTGTCTTCTTTTCTTCAGCTCTTTTGTGGGGTCTTTCATCTTCTGAGGGGTCTTTTCTTCTCCTCTGCGGCGTCTTCTGCTCTTTTGCCGGTCTTCTCCGCTGTCCTCGGACCATACGCCCGGGCG